>CAJPEX010000326.1:0-78457 GCA_905338405.1 Notodromas monacha
CAATGTTAACCTATTGTGATAAATAAATTAGATTGAATTTACTACACTAATTACAGTATAAGATGAATTTTTACGTTTTGTTTTTGATAATAGCTCAATTTTACGACGAGATCTCATTAATTTGTACCTTCCAAGGGTTTTAACCAATCAGGTGTGCAGAAGAAAAGGCTAAAAAAGAGTTGTGTTGCAATGCAAGTGTGTGATTGTGAAGGTTATCTTTTTTATCTACTGTGTTCTATGTGGAGAAGTGTGTGGATTTCTTGGGGGTAAAAATTGAAATACATTTTATCACTTTCTTTTGGGATTTCATAAAAGAAATCCGCAGCTGCACCCGATATGCTGATTTTGTGTTTTATTTTCAAATTTCCGCCTCTTTTTGTGTGAATTTAATCCACAGCATCCCTAGCTGTACTTTATTATTATTTATATATTTTCATCAGGTTGGACTTGGACTCGTGTTGCTGAGACAATCTTTGTTTTGGAAAGCAAGAAAAGAATACTGCATATACTCGTATTTAGGCGGGGGGCTTGGAAAATTATTCTCAGATTTTTCAAGGGAAAACATAAACGGAAAGCTTTTCTTCTCTGAATTTTTGATTTTATCAGGTATTGCTGCTGTTCATAAGATATTTCCTTGCAGCAGTCTTCTACATATCACGTTGAACATATGTTTGCTTCTATCAGTGGATTTAATGAAGAACGGATTTTAGGAAAAAAAGATTTCTGATGGGGAAATTCCTCTTACGACTGACAGCTTTATTTTGCAAGCGGTTAAAAAGGGATCAAGTGTTTTTTCCGCATTCATATGATCGTCTTGATCAATTGTATCATTTCTGAGATTCTTGGTGGCGAAGAATATTACGTTGAACATATATTTATCAATTTGTGAGAAACATTTTCTGAAATCTGGAAAAGATCATTCAGCGGAACCCAGGATAACGGATGCCTGGCATACTGCCTTTTCGATCCCCGGATTAATTTTTTTGCCTCGCATACTGTATTTTTGTTCACCGGAAGAGAACTCATGCTGTCAGTGATTTTTGCTTTGGATGATGAGAAATAAAAAATATGACTTGAAAGAATATTCTTTATGGGAAATACGGCAGTATTTTGAAAGCGGATGAAAGCTTTTTTAAACGATCATGAATGTGTTGAGTATTTTGTTTTGGAGATACTGAACAGTATTATTTGCTGTTGCAGTATGTCATATTTCACATTAAAAATCAATTAAAAATAAATTTTTCAAACCTGGAATGAAAAAGTCAGCGATAATTTGGATAACGGACGCCTCGCGAAAAACATTGCATAAAAACTGATGACTCGGGCTATCATCACAAGTTCTTGCTCAGTCAGAATTAACCAGGTAGAAACTTCTGATAGCGATCTTTTACCCGTAAAATTGATAAGTTACACATTTTCAGATTTTTTAATTTTTACGAGTCCTTCTTTTCTTAAGGCATTTCTTTTCTGTTTTCTCAAAGAGTAGAGGGTATATAAGATATATGTTCAGAAAATGACGGATATCTCTTTCATTTGCGATTAATTGTAGTCAGTGCCAAGATATCAACCATAGATAAATCAGTCCTTGAAAAAACTCAAAAGCACATCACAAGAATTGTAGCCGGAAGTAAATCACGCCCACTTCCGCGGTCCCCCCCCCCCCCCCCCCCCCCCCCCCCCCCCCCCCCCCCCCCCCCCCCCCCCCCCCCCCCCCCCCCCCCCCCCCCCCCCCCCCCCCCCCCCCCCCCCCCCCCCCCCCCCCCCCCCNCGTAACCCGGAATTTTATTTAAAAAGGGAATTGGCAACACTGTTCTGACGAGCAGTCGAGGAAATAACCCCGTCGGCTCCGTGCGGATTGTACCTCTACATACGCCTCAACGTTTCTCCTTTTTTTTCCCTCTCGCCGTTTCCTCAGTTCCAGACCTGCTCCATCTTCCTTTCGTCTGGTTTTTTTTCTTTCCGCCAAAAAAACGCAAAAGCAATCTTCATCCCCACGTATTTCCAAAGAAGAAAAATATTGCACGAGTTGTGCGAAAAAAGCTTTTTTTTTTCGCGCTGTGTGAGACAGCTGAATCGTGGTGAGGTGCCAAAATCAGCGCTGCATTTGTGGCACTCTGTTTGGCCCCGAAATTTTGACATAATTACTTTCCAGATTGCTTCCACAGCATGTCAGAACATCCGCACATTATCTCAGAAACTTCGATGAGAAAATGTTTTCCCACGTTTGGCGAAAATGTCCAAGAATTTCTAAAAAAATCAATAAGAATACAGTAATTTTCTCAAATTTTAAATAACTGTTCAACAACAACAACAAAATGACACCGAATCTGCCCAATTGGTACGAAAACGAGGCCAAATTGTAAAAAATAAGACCTGCACATTTATATACTGCAGACAGTTCATGAAAACTAAAAAAATGTATAAAGAGAATCACGAAATTAGCCCGGTTTGGGACATACATTATTTACATTAATAATACGACTTATTTTGACTTTAATTTAATATTATTAGCTCAATTTGTTCGAGATTTCAAAATTTCGACAAATAATGTGTTTAATTTTCTTGCGGAAACTTCTGGCTGCGTTTGTAAATCGGATTCATTGTAGGTCGGGTTGTCCTTATGTTGATGCCTCGATGTAATTAAATGAGAGGATACATACAGTATAATCCTTACAATCCGAAATCTCACTTCATTGCATCCAAAACAAGTTACACTAATGATGAAATTTTTTTGTTATCCAGCAGCGGGACAAACTCATCAATCACCGATGAGAAAACTTAAGGAAGGAAACCAGTTTGAGACGAATCTAAAATTCTGACCTCGGTTATTGGGATTGAAAAGTCATAAATATTATATTTCTGTGGCCTTTCTTGACATCATGGAAAATTACCCAGATCAATAAAGTATATTTAATCAAGTGCTAAAAGCAACATACAAAATTAGATAAAGATTACCATAATTCACAGTTTTAAATACTAATTACGAGTATATTTCACAGTTCACCTTATATGTTGAGATTTAAAGGATAATTCTGGTAAAATCATATTAATCCTTACGTTTTACGCTTCTCAAAAGGTGGAGATTACTGCATCTTTCCTCGCACGTAACAACTTCAGTTAATTATAATCTCATAGATTATTCTACAATTAATTCCACTCTTTTCCCAAGTTATTTTGTCCGAAAGCGATTGTAGAAAAAAGAGCAACTGGTGCTCCTCGTCGGCTCTAAGGCGGCTTGTTAAAGGCCAAGTCGGTAATATATTGTTTCCAAACTACTCTAATTACTACGCATATTAGAGATTTTAAAAGTTTTAAGGGCCTTCCGTATAGTCCAATATTCTGAGTATACCAGGTGCTGTCGCACAACACAGTTTTTGTTTCGACTTTTAAAAATGGCATATGAACCATTGAATAACGTATTTCTAGCTACACCAGAGCATATACCATTGCAAGTTTTCGGCAGAGAACGTTGCACAAGGGCTTTCATTTCGCTGTGCCCGATTCCTCGGAGCACACGAGTTGCGGAACAAGTTTCTCATGCATACGAAATGCTGGGAGCTGTCGAGACCTCGCCACACGCTTACACGCATCAAACTCACGAGTTCAGTTTTCTCTCTCTCTCTCTCTCTCTCTCTCTCCGAGATACTCATCGAAAAATACACACGCTTCTCACAAAAAAGAAAAGCGAAGCTAAATGATGCAAAAAAAGTTTATAAAAGGCTTATCGGTACTTATATTTTTGCTAGGGCTCTCTCAGTCGCGCTTATGTTTGGAGGGGGCTCAAGTAGGTTCTTTAGTGACCTCCTCTTTTCGAGAGGAGTAAAGAGCTTACATGAACATTTTAAGAAATGAAATGCATTCGTCGCTCAATTATCCCCAGGAATTCAGAAAAGGTATTCTATTTTTTCAATTGAGCTACGAAAAAAAACAATCACAAAGGACTTTCCTGATTAATCTCGGAGTGAAGAAGGAATGACGCAGTGCGAATTGTTGCACGTTTCATTTGCAATACAAGTGCTTATCGTCCGTCAAAGCATTCCCGTTATGATTGAGAATAATTAGTGCCCCTGATGCGAACGTTTATTAGCTGTCGGGAAGCATCTGGCTAGAATCCCTAATCTCCTGCAAGAGTTCCCACAATTAAACGTCGCTCAATTATCCTCATTACTTCAAGCACGTCCATTTCCCTTTCAGATCCGCAGAAGAATTCCTGCCAGGTGATAATAAGGTGCTCTAAAATTATTACTGAAATTGTACGCATTTCATAATGAGTGCAAAAGATACGCAGAAGTTGAATTGATTTTTTTTAGGAATTGCAATCTTTTTTTTGGTTAAGTTTGGAGTTTTGTCTCTTGCGCTGACTTAAAAACGGCGTGTACTTTGAAGGCCTAGAATTTTACTTGGGTACTGGAAATTAACAAACTACAGGCTGGTTGTCTCGAAAAGAGTGGATTGTCCATCAAAAACAGTGTAAACTGAAATTCACAGAATTAACCCGTGATTCGTCATCATCATCATCATCATTATCATCACCCCACAGCGTCATCCTTCTGTACGTTGTTTTTGTGTACAGCGTGAACAGATCAGGTAGTACTCACTATTTTCAAAAAGAAGTGTTTTATTTTTCAATGTCGCTTTGGTTTCCGGTCACTCAACTGAAATCAAGAACCGGGCATTTAAATACTGCGGGAATGTGCGTCATGGACCAGACACTGATATCGTTATTTCACGTGCGGCTTGGTGGACTCAATTACTGCAATTGGGTGGATTTTTGCGAGAGAGGAATTATCCGCCGTGGCAGCTGCGGTCAGAAATTGCCATCTCTGGCTCTGATGTGCAAACCTGCTGATTTAGACTTTATCTGAATAAATAAGGAATTTTACATTGCAAAGCGTACATCGACGAGAGAGGAATTATCCGCCGTGGCAGCTGCGGTCAGAAATTGCCATCTCTGGCTCTGATGTGCAAACCTGCTGATTTAGACTTTATCTGAATAAATAAGGAATTTTACATTGCAAAGCGTACATCGTAACAAAAAAAAGACGCATGGATAAGCCTTCCGCCGAAACACAAAGCTTTGATTTAAAAAAAAAAAAAGAGTGCTTGGAGATCACTTCCTGACTCTCGAATAAAAAGGAAAATCATCGGGAAATGCTGGTAATGTTTATGTCGATAAAATAAATGTCTGTTGAAAAAATCAAAAATAAGAAAATATGACATGTTGTACCGCGAAACGTGAGCGAAAGATAATAAACGCTTAATATTAACGCTTTCAAACGAAGAAAGTCGCGTTGAACTCAATCAAAAATAGTGCACTGTAATTAAATAATAATAAATGTAAGACTGGTGAAGTTATAACGCAGTAAAGCTATCCATACTAGGACTTTGATCAACTGGACATCTGAATTGCTATTACCAACAAATTTCAAATATTTTACAAGAAAAATGGCTTTTACGTTTGAGGTACACGACTGTTCTCGATATTTTTCTTGAACCATTTTATTTTCTTTCGCATTGACTGAATTTCCCAGCTAATTCACTACGGAATTTGCGGGAATGGTGTTAAACGCATACTTAGCTCAATCATTTTAGCATATTTTAATTTACAAGTTTTTTTTTATTTTACTGTACAAAGTGCTTCTCCGATTGAACTGAAATCGGAGTTACAGTACTTCGTGACGGCGAAGGAATTAAATTTGTCATGAACCATTCATTGTTGCGTTAAATTTTTCTGATAAGAATATTTTCCATATTGAATACTTATTACTGGTTTCGTTCGAATAATTTTCAGATTTTTCGAAAATCTCGCGGATAATTACACAAACGGGTTGCGAAATCTAAAACTTTCTAGAATGAAATCGAACGCGCACCAAACTTTCTCTGTAGACAAGGTACGATTAAAGCAGCGCACGTCAAGGGAGAAACCGTTGAGACGGCACGCTTTCCACGTAACGCCTTCAAACAGAAACAAACAAAAAATAAGGGGGAAAAAGAAAGAAAAAAAAACATTGGTAAGATTGTGACAGACGGTGCCCGCACACCTGTGCTTTGTTTTGACGCCACAAACCGCGTTGTGGCAAAAAAGCATCAACTACAAAAATTCTAAATTTAAAACAAGGCATATGTTTAGCAAAAGAAAAGAGCTCAACATTGTTGATTTTCCACGTCCACATGATGAAAAAAAAAAAAAAAACAGTTGACCGCTATTTCCCGCAATTATAATGAGCTCTCCTCGAGAACTAATTATTGCATAATTATCTGGAAAACTGGAAAGGCAAAAAGCACAGCTAAGATTCCATGCATGAGACACAAGTCTGCCCCCGAATTAGGTTTACACAGAAACTTCATCACATATAAAGAATAATGATCGTCGAACACCTTAAAAAATTATGTAATGCCAGAACGACCATATTTTTACAACTGGATTTTAGAGGCCCTCGTGATCAAGATCTAAAAAAAAGAGAACAAATTAAAACTCATTTGCAACTGAGATTTGATGGATGAGTCACGAGTCCGCTCCAAATATAGTCTAATTCAAAATTCCAGTGGCCAATAAAAAATAAACCCAATGTCCAAATGCTTTGAAAAATTCGGACGAGTGATCAAAATTTCGTAAATTTATTCTCAGGTCTTGTTTCCATCATACAGAAATCTCAGTTCAATTTTTCCAACTGAGATTGTACCCGAAGCTCCCAAGATTCGCCCGAACATCGCCGGGTGATTCTCACGCAGTCTCATACTCACGCGGTCATGATGTGACTGGCCGACTTCGTATAGTAGTAGCAGTAGTAATAGTATCGGTATAGTAAGATGGCCTCTACAAATAATACAGTGAAATACTCACGAAGAGTAGGAGGACAAAAAGAAAAAAGGAATTTCGAGATGCAAAATATGCTTTCCCTCCCCCTTCGTTCGTCTCACCGGACTTGACGACCCGGTTCCACGCGCGCAGCACAGCGGTGCACGCGATTTTTCCAAGCAACGGCGCCGCCTGTGAGTTCGTCTGGTTACGCTTGCTTCACGGACGTTCTTCTCGTTTTTTTTTATAGTGTACTTACTATGAAATCTTTTTTTTTTAATAGAAGAAAAGAAGAGCTAGGTACGGCGGAAAAGAGCAGAAAAAATTAATTATCAACCGGTAAGGCCGCCGGAATGCGGGATCGCGAAACCGCGTGGGCTCTCGTGCGAAATCTCCGCCACCAACGCGTCTGCGTTGAACCATTTCAAAAGTATACATAAAATTAAGAAAGAAAATACTGTTTATGAACGGGAAAAAGAAAATGAGATTTACGTGTCTCACGCAATTTTTTTTTCTTTGCCCGACAACAAGCACAAGGATGGAGCAAGTTTGGAACATGCTGATATATACGCGAAATCGCAAGGCTCTCATGAGCCAATTCGTTTTCTAGAATTTCTTCAGCTTGAATATCTTCAAAGTTTTGATGAAATTTGCCACGTTTCGCAGACAAGAATAGTATTATCCACGTACAGCTGCAATCAGTACGAATTATGTTTTCTAGATCAGCCTAAACAATTCTTTTATTTTTATTTTTACTTAACCAAAAAGCAAACGGCGCCATATGTGTTTCACCTTGCTCCTATTGATCGCCGAGGTGAGTTTGTCTGACGCCTGCAAGAAAGCAGCGACATTGAAAGAAATTTTCGTACAAAGAAGGTCAAATTATTTTTTTTTGCTTCTGCAATTTTATTTTTTTTTCGTTGGAACCCCACCGGCAAGCAACGACGACGAAATTTGCCTGAGCAATTACCCGAGAAATTTTGCATCAGTCGCGTGTTCCGTTGCAACTTCCGCGCTGAGGGGGGGCCACGCGACTCCCCCTCCGGCCGCGTCCCGCTTTTTAGCACGCGAAAAATATTCGCCTTGATGAGGCTCATTGATCCGGATGCGCCGAAAATGTTCCTCCCTTCCTCATGCTCTTCGGTGTATTTTGTGTGTGTGTGTGTGTCCTACTTCGGCTGAATTTTGGCGAGAAATATGAAAAAAAAGAGAGAAGCGAAACTGGTGAAATGGACGAAGGGTCTCTGATTTATGCGCGCATTCCGGGAAAAAAAATGTACCACTTATCGCAAGAAAATTTCATTATCACGTTGATTACTTTTTCAATATATGCTCCAGCACAGAGGAAATTGCATTTCTCAGCTCTCTCTCGATGAAAAACGGAGTCAATCTTCAAAAGTCTAATTCCCTTGGCTCGAAATGGTAGTTTAGATTTGTTCTTTTTGAGTTCAATCAAATACTTTTCTTTCGGAAGATTTTGTTGTATATACAGTTCGGAAAACCATTCAAAAAACCCTCTAACGCTGAAATTGAGACGCCATAAAACGGGGAAATTTATCAGATGTAAAGCGCTATGGAAAATAATCTTTTTCTTTTCATCTGAAAAACTTTTTCTATTTGAGAATAGCGTTCATAGTTTTCGACTAATTACTTTAAAAAATACAAATCAAACTATAAATTGGACTAAAAAATAAAAACGGACAGCAATCATTTACTGATGTACTCGTTTCCTGCTGAAGAGCAAAATTCAGACAAAAAAAAAGCAAGTTGAACGTGTGCCTTGATTCACCTATATTCCTGACGCGTCGCGGCCCGTCAACTGCCACTCAAAAAAAAAAAAAGTATGAGACACCACCAACATTTATATTCCAGCACAAAAGCAGATATGAGACACCCCGGGCTGACGGACTCCGTGAGTTCAACCCTGTGTGCAGGCCTTACAGTGACCCTTACGACCGCTAACGCAAGTTACACCTGAGTGAAGCATACTTAAGATCGCGTCTCGCGTGCTTTTTGTTACATTTAAAATGCCGCTTCGGAAATTGTCGAGCACGGATGAGCAGACCTCCCGTGAAGGACAGACACCTATAGTCCGGCTCAAAATTTTGATTTTCTTTGGATTCGTTTCGCTTGAAGAACCTGCTTTTTATATACGCTGCTCAAATAACCTTACTTTCGTCGTTCCTTTAGTATGTGATCCAAGGGCAGTATTTTTGTTCGCTCTGTTGCAAGAATCGCAAACAATCCAATGTTCTGAACTCAATTCCATCTTCCAAAAAAGGGCATCTAAAATATTAGGTCGACTATATGCTCTCTACAACGGCACTCAGGAAACGGCAAGACGTTTTTTTTATATTTGGTAAAACAGGTATACATTTGCTTCATCGAGTTAGAGGTCCACCAGAATCAGAAAAATGGAGAAATTAAAAAAAATCAGTGGAAAACGAACCAAAATTACGTTTCTTTGGAAAATGCACGAAAGCTCATTTCAAATATTTATATTCTTTGGGATAATGATCGGCGAAATTTTGATCTGCTTTTAGAATTCTAAACTTTCAAAAGCTATGCATGTTGAAATCAGCAGTTGAATCAATAGCAAGACAATTTTCGCATAGATCTTCACATTTTTGAATATATTTATATATGTTCTTTTTTCTCGTAGCACATAAATTTTTCGTTGCAAGAAGGCTAAGCAAGACCGAAATGATTTTCGGCTCAAGTTTAGGCGAACACATCCAGAAAAAACCCAAGGATTTCAAAAAAAATATCCGATATAAACAGAAAAAGCTCCTAAACGCTTGAACACGACCACATTTCTTGATAGACAATAGTTTCAAACATTGTCGAGCTGTACAAATAAAAATTGGCATTTTCAAAGTCTGAGAAAAATCTCGATTAAATCATCAGAAAATCGTTACGGCTAATGAATGAATAAATATGTGGTCAGATGAATCAATCTGGCGATGAGCGTTTTCGGAAGAATGATGTCTTTATCATATGTTCATTTTCTGAATTGAGGGTTACTACATAAATTATTCTTTGAAACCTGTACAGAAAACTGCAACCCGAAACAAAAAAAGAACAAAAGCATCACCCAAGCCCAACGAACTGGAAAATATCCAGGAATTGCAGAACACGGTCAATCTCTCGATTGCCCACGAGGGGCAAAGTGAACATAGGGACGAGACAACAGTGCGTGATTTTACTTCAGCATGATAATTATTCTTTTTTCTTTTCTTCTTCTTTTTACAGCTCAGATTGGCCGGATTCATCTGTGACCTGACATGTGAGGGTGTCGGTTGAGGGGAGGGGAGGGGGGGTTGGCTAAAGAGAATAGAAAGCGAGGTCGGAAGAGCAACGAGACGTGACGAAGGTGTGACAGTGACAAGACCTGGGTCGACAAGCGAGGACGCGGGCCCGACGCGTGCTTGCGTCTTCTTTTACGTGTCGAAACACCGATTAAGTCGCGGATATTTTTTGCTATCATCGCAAAATCTCACACCCTCATATTTTCTTCTGCAGTATGTATTTTTAACTCTCAAAATCGTGTATAACCAACCCTTGAGCTGTTTTTTTTTGTTTATTCCTTTTGGGATTTCGGGTACCCTTTTCAAATAATTATGGGTAACCAATCCTCGGAATGCTTTTTTTGTTGGGATCTCGGTTACATGTTTTTACCTCTTATGTAAGGTTTAGTACCATCAGAGACCCCCTGATTGATCACCAAGATCGACAAGTATACATTATAATCCTCATAATTATTGGGAGCCCTGAGAATCGCGGTTGATTAAATATATTTTGAAAATTCTGTTCTTCAGCAACCTGAACAAATATCCGCGACTTTCTTCAAGTCACGACTCGATAACATTTATGAGTATATTCGATTTACGGATAATTAATGAAGGTTCAATAGCATAACGGGATTTATCACACTTTACAAGAAAAATCGATCGGGACGTCTATGAACAGTTATTCGAATAGAAATGGAGATTTTAAATGCCGAGATTGATCAAAATTTGCTCAGTTATTCGGGCAACAGTATTAAGGTTTTTCTCAGAAGTTTTACAAGTCTCAAGTACCGTATAACTAAACTTCCTTCATTATTTTCGTCTGCATGCCATGTCGTTGAAAAAAGTTTCAGAAATTTGTTCAACCCAGGACGAAAAATGTTCCCTCAGAGACAATAAAACGATCTACATAATTTTTTTCTTGAATTTTTTGTCCTCGTGGTTCATTGAAAACCGGATAATTCAGTTTTCAAAATATTCAATTCCATTTGAATCGTGGCCACACAGGTGATTTCAAGTTTATTTAGCCCAATTTTGCTACATTATGAGACATCAAAATTCACCAAACTGCTCGAATCCAGAACATGTCTGTGAACCAAAATCAATTGGATCAGCTTGTGCTATTGAAAAGTAAACTACTTTTCGAACTCTCTCGATAAAATTCTAAAACTTGAAAATCTCTCTGCTTTTCAACTTTTGTACACTCATTCCGCATTTATTTGATTAAGAGAAGCTTTTGTTTCGCTGAAAAGTAGCCCCAAATCTCAAATGCAGCGTATGGGTTCGAATATCTCAATTTTAGGCTGCATAAAAGTCTCGTTTTCACTTATCGAAACTGTTTTACATCTACAAAAGCTGCATGTAAACAGTTTTCTTTTTGAGAAAAATAGTTTATTGTTCCTCTGTAATGGTTGTTTCTTTTTCATTCAAACAGGTTCAAGTACTTTATGCGACCAATAAAGTATTTTTCCTTGGAGCCCTGTCCAAATCATGTTGTGACCTGCGATCGTGTAAATACGATAAATATGAATCCATTGATTCTTCAAAGAATCCTTTTCATTCCAATTCCTTGTCTCCGCCAGGCATTATATAGGCAACCCCCAAAAAAACAAACATACTCGAAAACCCGAGTCCATTTCAACCAACCCCTGTTCGGACAACAGCCGGAACCGCAAAAAGAAAACAAGGATGAAGGGGAAGAAGAGGAAGAACAAGACAAAAAAATACTGTATGCATTTATTTATACAGTAAATATATACATAAAAAAGTGGAAGCAGATGATGAGAAAAGAGCCCGTAGGAAAAAATGTCGGGAAATAAGAAAAAATCCCCGCTGTACGGAACCTGACTGACACCCGAGTGATGAAACTCCTGTCAGAGAGGGGGGAGTGCAGCCATTCTGGAGACTGCAAGCCATGGTGCTTTTGCGACACTCGTGTGCTTTATGGTGGGTTGTGTGTGATGTGACGAACTTTATTCGTCGTTGTTGTTGTTCAAAAAAAGAGGAAGGAAAACATTCTCCAACATGCCCAACAGAGATCAAAATTAATACAAAAAAAAATCTCCCCAACTGCCAGCGTCCAACTCTTCTAAAAAGGATGCCAAAAAAGGAGAGAGAGAATATATCGCAAAAGTCAAACGAAAGAGGTTATTACAGTATACAGTATATATATTTAGTGAAAAAATGTCTAGCAAGAAAGAGTCCCCAAAAAACTAAGATACCTTTATGATTAATCGGTTAAAGTATTTTTTTTCAATTTATGAAAGTTTGGTCCCATTGTGAAAGCAACGATAATCAACGTTCAAAGTTCAAATTGATTCTTTGCGGCATTTCACATAAACAAGAAGATTTATTCTTTATCCTTCATATCGGAATGTTCTCAAAGGTTGTTATAGAATTCTCGTGAAAATATGATTTCCAGCCGACTTTCGATTTCATTAATTTGTAACCAAGACATGAGCCGCGGAAACGCGGGTTGAAAAGTCTAAAATAATATTTTTCGTGGCTTGAAAAAAAATTAATGCAGAACAACCTGATTGAATCAAACTCTCAAAATTAGCTCATCATCCTGTTTTTCTCAGCCTCCAAAGCACTGGCCACTCGACTCATTCATGGAACAAGGACCACACTTAATTCGCATCCGCGCGCTCATAAACAAACTCGAGCGCGTTCATATGCGTGAGTTGCATTTCTCGTCGTGACGACCGCAGGTAATATTTTTAAATCATGCTTTATTTAAAAAAAAAAAAAACTTTCAAAGTCTGGGCCAGGGAAAGTGAGGTCCTGAGGGGGCTGCAGGTCCTGCTATGCTACCAACATGGTTTGAATACCTACATCAAAAGTCCCGCCCGGCATTTCACGGTTTTCGATCCGTGATTTGAATTTCTCCGCCTCCTCTTCATAAATCATTCAGAACGAATGAGTGCGAATCATCTGCTTTAATCGGCATTTTGAATTGATGTATTCTCATTTGGTCGAGATTGTTAAGAACAAATCTTGACAAAAACCTCGCGGATAAATTCGAAATTTAATTTTCGACGGAATTGAATGTTTTTGACGACGAAGTATTCCGTGAATGTGATGAAATTTCATTATTAGCCTGTATTTCACGTGTAGGGTTACAGCTTCTATCCAAAGAAAAAACCGTATAAGACAAACATGCATGGATTTCCACTCAAGCCCAACATCGTCATTATGAACTGGCAGAATATAAATGTATTTTAAATATACAGTGTCTCGTAAAAAAGCTTGTATGAAATATTTCGTGGAAGAATTATGCCAAAAAATAGGCAAGAATCAAAAGAGTAATTTAATCAAAATCAAGCCCACATTCGCAAGCACCAAACCCCACTCGAAATGTACGATCACAATAAGCACATATCCTAACATATAAATAAAAACGTAGCCTAGTGTTCCCAAACTAACCAGAAATTGAAGATTTCTCGGTTTCAATAATTTATTTTCGTGCACTTGATATTTCGTGTGCTTGCCTTCCTGATTTGTACCCTTCATTTCTGAAAAGTTATTCCTTGCATAAAATATGGCTGCTGCTTCAACGCGCTCTATTTACAAACATTGAATTTACCCAAAGTATGGCGTATGTTCGATGTTTGATGTAGATGAGGCTTATACGCATCGAGAATTTGATATTTAATGCTTGTTTTTGCGAGTTTCACACGTTTGGAGATGGTAATTTTGATTTAAAAATATGGCTGCTTCAATGCTCTCTATTTTTCCAAATTGATTTCATTTAAAGTTTGGTGTAAGTTCGACGATGCATCCGTTTGAGGTTTATGCATCAACAATTTGATATTTCGTGCTTTTATCTCTAAAAAAAACAGAATGGCTGCTTCAATGCGCTTCATTATTTATTAAATTGATTTATCCAGAGTTTTGCGCGTTTTAGACGATGAATTCGGATGATCAAGCATTTGATGTCTTTTGCGAAAGTTTTGAGTTTCACTCGTTTTTAAAAATGTGTTTCTTGGATAAAATATGGCAGCCTCATTGATTGCGCTGTACTGCATTTTTAAATTGATTTTCTCCAGAGGTCGGCGTGTGTTCTACGATGAATGTATGTAGCTGAGGTTTATGCAGAAAGGGTCTCCAAACAGCACCACCAGCAGCAAAAGCAATACCAGCACCTTGCCCGTTTCAGGAAGATGAGTCAAGCCTGGCACTCAGCCGCCGAATGTATGATGGATCGGCAGGACTCGAGAAAGAATCTAACCTAATAACCGGGTTTCCTCTTCTTCCTATATTCCTCCCGGCAAATTTTTTTTTTGGTTGCTCTAATATTTTCCCCCCATACCAGTGTTTGGTGTGTGTGTGTGCACATTTTGTTTCCGCGATTCCTCTTATCTCGTCCCCATGCGACCAGCCGCGGGGAAATTAGCGGGAGAAGCGCGCAGAAATCCGGCTCATCAATCCGGGGCCGCGCGTTCATTACCGCGCCGCTTTTGGCGCCCTTGGGGAGGAGACCTGATTTGATTTCTGCCGCGACAGGCGGTGGATTTGGCAAAATGTGCTCGCCATTAGGCTATATACGCGAAGGACACATTACATATACATGTGTGTGTGTACTTTTTTGCTTCTTTTTTTTTTTTTTTTTTTCCCCCGCGAAGGTTCACAGGAAAAATGTCTGGCGATAATCGCTCATCATTATTTGACTTATCAGCCATGCGGCTGCTGCTGGTTGCTTGTTGCTCTGTGTCTGATGCTGGTTGATTTCACAACACGGATCGTCTGTTGGGCAAGATAAACACTAACGCGATGTTCCGCATTCTTCTCCGACGTTTGCTGATTCGCCCAACCCTTCAGAAGAAAAACATTATCAGGGGCTTTATCTATTTTTATCGTAATTTTTTTTCCTCAAAGTAGCGGTGGATTCATAAACACGCTGAATAGATGAGAAAGTGCAGGAGTATACAGAGTTTTTTCCCCATTTCATTATGCTTGCTTCACATTCATTAGATTCCTCGGCTTTACTTATGAGTTATTTTTTCGGCTAAAAATGGACCCGTATACAATGACTGAGGCATTTTTGATTACCCCGATTTGTATGGAGATTGTGGACGGTCTGTGTCTTACCTTTATTATTTTTCTCTCAAGAGAAATTTGAATTTCGGAATTCGGAAGATGGGTACACAGACCCTCCACAATCTCCATACAAATCGGGGTAATCAAAAATGCCGGCTTATGCGAAATTTTCAACACTCTTTTCATCATCAACCTTAAAATGTTTCAAACATTTTCTTTGATAAACCCGTCAGATACCCTCAAACCGAAAAAAAATATTTCAAACAAAAATGCGAGAATCTTGAAGTTGCTCTATTGATTTGGCAAGATACCACAATTTATTTAAATAAAAATTTGATCATTATTTAAATATTAATAATATAAATCCAAACTCACGATAAATCCAATCGAATCCAAACTCACGATAAATAGTCACACGGGTAATAGCTGTTCTACAACCCCGAATTACCCAAATTTACACAACAAACCCATGAGTCGGCCATGCTCAGTCATACTTGGACAAAATAATTGCTTTAAATTCTAGCTCGTTGTAATATTCAGGGATATTGAATCGGAAAAAAGTGTTGACATGTTCCTTGGAATTTTTACGAAGTCTAATGACTGACTCTTTAAATTGAGAATGTATCGTACTATTCGTACATGAATCCGAAACCATGCTGGTGATGGATACATGTTGTCCAATCACAAGTGATGCATTAGAATCCCATGCGGTGACACCACTTCATTCCAGAACTAATTCTTCCGGGACGTAATGCTCAACATTTAAAGTTCCGCAGACGAGATTAAAAAATTTAAAGAAAAAGAAAAAGTCGGACCAAAGTGTCAGCATGTTCCTTAAAGTTTGTACGAAGTCGAATGACTGACTCTTTAAATTGAGAATGTTTCGTCCGTGAAATCCGAAACCATGCTGATGATGGATACATATTGTCTTATCACAAGTGATGCATTATAGAATCCCATGCGGTGACACCACTTCATTCCGGAACTAATTCTTCCAGGACGTAATGCTCAACATTTAAAGTTCCGCAGACGAGATTAAAAAATGTAAAAAAAAAAAGGAATTCGTGCTAGGAATAATGAAACGGATAAAAGCATGAAAAATTGCTGCGAAGAAGACGACAACGAAAAAAAAGAGAATGGAAAAGACACACACACACACACGATAGAATGAGGAAATAAGATAGTAAGCGATCGAGTCGCAGCAGCAGCAGCTAGAGGGCGAATTAATACGTACGACGTCATTAAAACACGGCCGAGCGCGTCAGCCGTCCATCTCCATCTGTCGATTTCTATCGCGTTTGCCTACGTGAGCTCACCACGGTTTGGTTCGAGAAAACTGTTCGCCTGTCGTCGTGTCAGATTCCTTACGTCAGATTCTTCCATAACTTCTCTTCCTTTCTTTTTTTTTCATGTGACACGGGGGTTTCTTATGGAGATGGTAGCCGCGAGCGTATACATTAATACTGCTGGATCCACTTGATCGTACTGGACTGCACAGTATGCATTAGAAATCTCGGAGAATTTCCAACGCATCTTTTTTTTTTATTCATTCCGTGAATTATGCCGATAATATTGATTTTTTGTGACACGAGTTTCTCAGAGAGGAAGAGAAAAAGAGAGAGCCTGCAAGTTAAGCATCAAATCCGTTTGAGCAGCATACTGCAATAAAAATTATAAAAAAAAAATTAAAAACCCTTTTCGATTGATGAAGCCCATGATCGAATTTTCATGTTAAACGGATTTCTTGGAGATGGTAGTCGCGAAATTCACACAAAATTCACTAAAGTCGGAAGTAGGCATTCAACACTTCGAAAAATTTGCAACATTTTCTTCCGGCGTTTTAAGCTAAATGATCATGATACAACATTTCAATAACACGCATGAAACAATTTAAAAGAGTCTTCTAAAATTTGCATTCTATTCGGTAAAGGAATTTTACATGAAATTGTGCATTGCTCCATGAAAAGTATTTTACGGCCGCGTTCAAAGCGTTTCTTCGATTAAAAATAAAAACACGCATGTAAATAATTTTTAGAAATCAGCCAAGGCATATTTAATTGTGAGGGTAGGTCGTAAATATTATAAGATGAATCAAAGAGTTTAGGAATTATAAATTACAATACTTTTTTCAATTTTTGGGGAGGAATAATTATAACTTTGCAGAGTGTTCAAGACCTTTCATGGGTACAACGTTTTTTCAAATCTACGAAAAAGAAAGGGATTTTATCTTTCGTGAATTATTTTAACTTTCGTGAATTATTTTAACTTTTCGCGAATAAGGAACACTGAAATTCCGCTAATATGAATATGACTTTAACGAATATTTTGTTTCAACCAATTCTATCTCTTACAGTTTGTGCTAACGAGATATTAATGTACCGTATCTTAAAAATAAATTGCCGAGAAGAGCTCTAGTTTTTCAATCCACATCAGTGAAATCATTGAAAATTTTATTGATTTCCTTGCTCTTCCGAAATGTTGAACTTGAACGTTGATAAGCCTTTACTATCGTCAACTTACGCATTTCAAAGACCACAAATGAAACTGAGCTAGTCTTCTTTTCTTCAAAATCCAGAAACATACAACTTTTACGTCAACTGCTGATCGGCATCAGAAATAGGATATGTGCGATTCTGAAATCGGAATAAATATACAGTAATTCATGATCTTTCCCTTATGTAAAGACGTCAAAGTTTAATATGTCTCTCAAGAAGTCGAGTTGATCCCGGGACACCGAGTGTGGGAAGAATGCGAGGAAATAACAGGCATCAAACTAGACAAGGTTTTTAATTACCCGAAATCCACTTCCAATGTGGCATAAAGAAAAGAAGAAAACACATTTTCCCCAGGTCGGACAAGGAGAATTGTTGACAATCGCGATGAACCGGAGTCCTGTTAAGTAATTGACACGTCAGTGAGACGCGGCCCTAACACGCTGTTTACCCGGAAGGTCGTTTCCGGATGTACATAATTGCGTCCACAGTAAAAAAAAAAATAAAGAATAAAAAAAATCAATCTTCCCTGCGTTTTGGGCATCAATTTTATAGGCTGCATGTGGCCTGACGAAGACGACGGTCGACGATGTCGACGGTGGTGACGATGACGACGGTCAGGTGGATTTTTATATTTTAACGAGCAGCTCGCGCTTTGTAGAGATGCTGATGAGCGCTTGATTATTGCCCGATTTATCCGCCAGTGTTACCAAATCCTACGCACGCTTCAAAGAGTTCTGGACACGATTGTCGCAATAATGAAATACGGGGGAAAAAAGAGCGAACATTTTACCCAAAAATTCAGAGTTCAGGTGAGTGTCGTGAACCTCGTTATGAGTGTTTCATCGTTTCCAAAACGGAATAAGATGTTACGAAACGTTTATTTATTTTGGGAGCATTAATCTGGTTTTAAAAAAAAGCAGAAACAAATGTTGTCTTCGTCAAATAAATAACTATTCGACACGTGAACCAAGGTGTATCTAAAGCTCAGCCTTGAAACACAAAAACATCCTGTACACATGTCATAATTTCCTCGTGAAAGTCTAGGGCTTTTTTCACAAAATGAAATTTTTTGAGCGTTTGTTTTCAAGATTAAATTTAACCCAGTTCTCAAATCCTCGTCAATAATGATCAAGGAATTGAAAAATTTCACAAGACAGCCACACAAATAGAAAAATTGATTTAATTATGAAACACTGTGGTTAAAAACGTCATTCAGAGAATATTGCTTTGCAAAAAATTGGTTGATGCTGCTCGAAACTTATATATATATTATATGGGTGCACACAAATTCAAGGGGATTCAAAATAAATTAACGCATGCAATTTTGACTTGATGGTGTCACTTGTGTTCATGCCACGCAATTCTTCGAAACGGCAATGCAAGTGAACTTCTTTGGCAATGTTAGGTCGGGAAAACTCACAAAGGTGGTTGCTAAATTTATTCTGCCACCCCGCGTCCTGAAAAGACTTTGTTCAAGCAATTCAGAAATGAAAGTGTATTTTCCGATTTTAATGTGCCACGACCCTTTTCCCCTTGCATCAGTTCCCTTTTAAATTTTGAGCAGTACAGTACTGTACTATCTTCCAAAATTAATTCAGTACAAAGGCCATAATTCTTCCAGTGCACACTTTAAACTCAACTTCTGTGGGTAATAACTGGAAGCTGTTACCTGACACTTGCTATTGATGCTTTGCTATACTCTAGTATAATTTTTCACCATGTCGATATCATACAAGATTTCAAGTCATTCATTGTTTTGGGATTGATTTACGCAACCTCTGATGGCAAATTGCGTGGAGTTTCAAAAGTTCATGGATATCCCGTGCAGTAACATACAATTGTTTTTATGGGAAACTTTCCAAGATTGTAAGAAATAAAAATTACTTACAATCTTGGAAGTAATCTGAAAGGATCAAGATAAATTGTTGGCTTTATATGATTTCTCATCAAAGATTCTCTGTAATTTGTTCATTCAACTAAACCTCACACAGAAACAAGCTGAAGACCTTGTGCTTTCAATTAATTTTTACATATATTTTGCTACCTATGTCAGGGAATGAATGGGTGTATGCATAAATGTCAGATGTCCAGTTGTATTTCATGTTGTATTGTATTTTCTTTTATTTTTGTCAGCAATTTGCGCTTGCCTGCTCTGAAGTGATTAAAATGTCATTGAGTGGATTTGGGCTGGGTGGGAAGGGGGTTTGGTTGTGAAAATCTTGAGTGAACCCTGTGAACGCTGAAAAGCGGCAAATAAAGTGTTTTGTTCATTCATTCATTCATTCAATAAAAATTATAGTTTGAAGAATATTAATGCAGAGAGGAAGTCGTTGAACGGAGAGAGTTTGTTGTTCTTATTGGCAAACCTGAACCTGATCGTTTCGTAGCATCAATTGACGCAAAGGTTGGTTGACAACGCTGATTGGCCTGCTTCTCTGAACGGACGAACAAGCTGTTCTCAGCATCCTTTTATTTATTTAAAGGAAATAATAAAAGTAATATTAATACATATATGCACACACACACACCGCAATTCTCTTGCACGGAGCAAAGGGCCGCTGCCGCGCAGTCCACTGGCCTGTCTTTGTTACCCGCTGAGAATAATAGCGACTAAAGTCGTGCCTCGTTCGGGGCGTCAGCAGGCAGTTGCCTAGTCTCGTCTCTTTGCTCAGACCTGCGTCAAGTTCAACCCAGGGGGTTTTCTAAAAATTGTAACCAAAATACTCGTGGAACATCAAATGGAATGATTTCGAACGATGTCGTCGATGCTTTATCGGGATTGAACTGCATCGAATTGCCTCATCATCATCATCATCATGGAAACTCAGGATGTAAGGTGCCTAAACTGGTATCCAAAAACAACAAAGAACAAAAATTGGGGGCAGAAAATTGGGCTTCCTTAAAGTGGAATTTAAAGATTGGAAATCGCGAAACCCTCGTGTTTTGTTTCGGGTTAAAAGGATGCGCGAAATTTATTTTACGATGAAATACCTCAGAGAAGAGCAAAAGTTGATGATGTTTGCGGGATGAAATTGCCTTGGAAATTTTTAGGATAATTTTGTGATTATTCAACTAATTTTTATGGAATAAATTATGATTGACTATATTGCTTGATGCATCGTAACGACGACATTTCCTCATTCTCTTAGAGTATTTTGAATTCCTGCTTCTTTTTTTAAACCTGGGATTTCATTTGAATTTTATATTCACGCAGCAATTGAAGCCATTCGAAATTGAAGTTAAGCCGTTTAATAAAAAGCAATTCATTTGAAAATCTCTGTCGTGATTAATCTATAAAAGCTTAGTCAAGTAACATTCTAATCATCCGCCATGTTTTTAAAAAATATTGTTGGACGATAGAAACCTTCAAACAATATGCAGAATTTTCCATCCCAGGAGAATTCATCAGGTTTCGAGTAAAATACTGAAACGGACGCACTGTTTTAGTGCCGAATGATTATCTTCGTTTGCTTTTATGAAGGCCAGAATTATACGCTTAAAATTTTGAAATTACCCCAGCTTTCATGCTTTGAAACCAATCCGAAGTTCTCATTTATATTAAAATGCACAAATAAGACTGAAAACACTTTCCTTGAAAATGGCTAACGTTTTTTTTGCCTGAATAATGCCTCTGCAGACTTGAAACCTGAGTTTTTTTTTCGCGAATAAACTACAGATGGCAGATCATATTAGGTTGTTTCATGACCGAATTGTACAGGTGAACTTCACAAATCACTCCATTTACAAGCTTTTACATTCCTACACAGAAATTTTAAATTCAGAATAAAATGCGCAAATGAGATAGAAACGCGCAGCTTGAAAGTGGCGAATGTTTACTCTCTTTTTCTTCGCCTTCAGTGCCTCACGATAAATTAAGAGGTACTCAAGGGATCACAAGGAAAGTGGTTTCACTCCATATTTAGGCGTGAAACAATCAATCAACTTGTGGTATCGCCCCAGTTTTCAGGACCAGGACTAAGTTGGAGACGACGCGTCGCTTGAAGAACGGTCAGGTGGATTTTTATATTTTAACGAGCAGCTCGCGCTTTGTAGAGATGCTGATGAGCGCTTGATTATTGCCCGATTTATCCGCCAGTGTTACCAAATCCTACGCACGCTTCAAAGAGTTCTGTACACGATTGTCGCAATAATGAAATACGGGGGAAAAAAGAGCGAACATTTTACCCAAAAATTCAGAGTTCAGGTGAGTGTCGTGAACCTCGTTATGAGTGTTTCATCGTTTCCAAAACGGAATAAGATGTTACGAAACGTTTATTTATTTTGGGAGCATTAATCTGGTTTTAAAAAAAAGCAGAAACAAATGTTGTCTTCGTCAAATAAATAACTATTCGACACGTGAACCAAGGTGTATCTAAAGCTCAGCCTTGAAACACAAAAACATCCTGTACACATGTCATAATTTCCTCGTGAAAGTCTAGGGCTTTTTTCACAAAATGAAATTTTTTGAGCGTTTGTTTTCAAGATTAAATTTAACCCAGTTCTCAAATCCTCGTCAATAATGATCAAGGAATTGAAAAATTTCACAAGACAGCCACACAAATAGAAAAATTGATTTAATTATGAAACACTGTGGTTAAAAACGTCATTCAGAGAATATTGCTTTGCAAAAAATTGGTTGATGCTGCTCGAAACTTATATATATATTATATGGGTGCACACAAATTCAAGGGGATTCAAAATAAATTAACGCATGCAATTTTGACTTGATGGTGTCACTTGTGTTCATGCCACGCAATTCTTCGAAACGGCAATGCAAGTGAACTTCTTTGGCAATGTTAGGTCGGGAAAACTCACAAAGGTGGTTGCTAAATTTATTCTGCCACCCCGCGTCCTGAGAAGACTTTGTTCAAGCAATTCAGAAATGAAAGTGTATTTTCCGATTTTAATGTGCCACGACCCTTTTCCCCTTGCATCAGTTCCCTTTTAAATTTTGAGCAGTACAGTACTGTACTATCTTCCAAAATTAATTCAGTACAAAGGCCATAATTCTTCCAGTGCACACTTTAAACTCAACTTCTGTGGGTAATAACTGGAAGCTGTTACCTGACACTTGCTATTGATGCTTTGCTATACTCTAGTATAATTTTTCACCATGTCGATATCATACAAGATTTCAAGTCATTCATTGTTTTGGGATTGATTTACTCACCCTCTGATGGCAAATTGCGTGGAGTTTCAAAAGTTCATGGATATCCCGTGCAGTAACATACAATTGTTTTTATGGGAAACTTTCCAAGATTGTAAGAAATAAAAATTACTTACAATCTTGGAAGTAATCTGAAAGGATCAAGATAAATTGTTGGCTTTATATGATTTCTCATCAAAGATTC
The DNA here is from genome assembly GCA_905338405.1 of Notodromas monacha. Classification (NCBI taxonomy): domain Eukaryota; kingdom Metazoa; phylum Arthropoda; class Ostracoda; order Podocopida; family Cyprididae; genus Notodromas; species Notodromas monacha. The sequence continues at coordinate 22,973 of CAJPEX010000326.1, forward strand.
TCTGTAATTTGTTCATTCAACTAAACCTCACACAGAAACAAGCTGAAGACCTTGTGCTTTCAATTAATTTTTACATATATTTTGTTACCAATGTCAGGGAATGAATGGGTGTATGCATAAATGTCAGATGTCCAGTTGTATTTCATGTTGTATTGTATTTTCTTTTATTTTTGTTATCAATTTGCTCTTTCCTGCTCTGAAGTGATTAAAATGTCATTGAGTGGATTTGGGCTGGGTGGGAAGGGGGTTTGGTTGTGAAAATCTTGAGTGAACCCTGTGAACGCTGAAAAGCGGCAAATAAAGTGTTTTGTTCATTCATTCATTCATTCAATAAAAATTATAGTTTGAAGAATATTAATGCAGAGAGGAAGTCGTTGAACGGAGAGAGTTTGTTGTTCTTATTGGCAAACCTGAACCTGATCGTTTCGTAGCATCAATTGACGCAAAGGTTGGTTGACAACGCTGATTGGCCTGCTTCTCTGAACGGACGAACAAGCTGTTCTCAGCATCCTTTTATTTATTTATTCCTTTATTATTTTCATTATAATTATGTATATACGTGTGTGTGTGTGGCGTTAAGAGAACGTGCCTCGTTTCCCGGCGACGGCGCGTCAGGTGACCGGACAGAAACAATGGGCGACTCTTATTATCTGACTAAAGTCGTGCCTCGTTCGGGGCGTCAGCAGGCAGTTGCCTAGTCTCGTCTCTTTGCTCAGACCTGCGTCAAGTTCAACCCAGGGGGTTTTCTAAAAATTGTAACCAAAATACTCGTGGACCATCAAATGGAATGATTTCGAACGATGTCGTCGATGCTTTATCGGGATTGAACAGCATCGAATGGCCTCATCATCATCTTGGAAACTCAAGATGTGTTAGGTGCCTAAACTGGTATCCAAAAACAACGAAGAACAAAAATTGGGGGCAGACAATTGGGCTTCCTTAAAGCGGAATTTACAGATTGGAAATCGCGAAACCCTCGTGTTTTGTTTCGGGTTAAAAGGATGCGCGAAATTTATTTTACGATGAAATACCTCAGAGAAGAGCAAAAGTTGATGATCTTTGCGGGATGAAATCGTCTTGGAAATTTTTAAGATGATTTTGTGATTATTCAACTTATTTTTTTGGAATAAAGGATTATTGACTATTGCTTGATGCATCGTAACGACGACATTTCCTCACGCTCCTGAAGAATTTTGAATTTATGCTTCGTTTTTTCTAACCTGAGATTTCATTTGAATTTCATATTCACTGCAGACTCGCAACCTGAGTTATTTATTTTTTTATTTTATTTTTTTTTAAATAAACTACACATGGCAGATCATATTGGGTTGTTTTATGACAGAATTGAACTTCACAAATCACTCCATTAACAAAGTTTTACATCCCTACACAGAATTTTTAAATTCAGAATAAAATGCTCAAATGACACAGAAATGCGCAGCTTGAAAGTTGTGGCAAAAATAAGCGGTAGAGTATAATTTGTTACACTGAATAATGAACTCAAGAATCCAAATTCTTGGAAAAACTTGTCATTGTACATCTTCGTGTGAACTGGAAAAATAACTCAGGTTCACACACCCATTTTTTCTTGAAACCTCCAAGGTTTATTTCATGGCCAAGTTTCTGGAAAACCTAAAAAACTGTTATTTATCCTTGAAGGATAGTTTTCCTGTTTTCCTACTCTATTTCAACTCTCCACTCTTCTCTGAGCTCTTGAATTCAACACTCGAGCAATTTTGCAAATATTGTGTGAGTTTACAAATTACAACAACCTTAAAATTGGGTAAAATTTCACCCCAGTCGTAGCCCAACCGAATTCTTTGTGACATTTATTTCTAAAAACATATTCTATCTCAATTTTACTACATCATTCCTAACAAAAGTGGCAAATGTTTACTCTCTTTTTCTTCGCCTTCAATGCCTCACGATAAATTAGAAGGTACTCAAGGGATCACAAGGAAAGTGGTTTCACTCCATATTTAGGCGTGAAACAATCAATCAACTTGTGGTATCGCCCCAGTTTTCAGGACCAGGACTAAGTTGGAGACGACGCGTCGCTTGAAGCCCTAGTGGCGGTCAAGAGCAGGAGGTCGCCGCAGCGGGGCGGAAAAAAGGCGGCTCGTGTCTCGCTCACGGCGCGTTGCGTCGTTCGTCAAACAATCTCAGACTGCTTTCTGCATTCGGGCGACGCAATGAGCGTGAACACAAGAAAGGACGACGCTCTTGGAGCAAAGTATAGAATTAGTCGAATTTCGTCTGAAGATATTAAAAAAAAAAAAAAACGTTGAGCATTTGAAGTAAATGATTGCATTTTTTTTTACGCGAGAGACGCACTTCCCACTTTTTGACGCGTACGAAAAATATCTTGCTATTTTCGCGTGAGGAGTCAGAGAAACGAATTTTCATCTGTGTTAATTGTTTCTAGCGTGTCTTCAAAAATTCTTTTCGAGACATTTTACATGAAAATAATGGGCCACGATTCGAGAGATGTGAGTGATTTTCTGAGGCTCTCGGTCGCACGCATATCAATAAGTTAATCATGAAAAAGAAATCGTCGATCTGAAGTCACGCATGGATGGATTGGGAAGATGACGTCGTCACAAGAATGCTTCACTTCTTCCGTTTCCGTTTTTAACGGTGTCAAAATCTTTTTGCAATTCTGTACGAGATTATTTTTCATCTGCAGGCTTTTGAGCCCCCGGATTTTATTTCAGAACGAGTAACTCATTGCGGAAAGTAAAAATCCATGATACATTTATTTTTTTGATAAACTCTTCAGCAATCTAGAAAACAATTTTTTTAGCCAATAAATTCTGACGAGAATCCGAGGAAAAAATTGGGACAGAGATAGAAAAATTCATGGAATAATTTTAAAATTGTAATAAAATGGTTTTCATAAACTGGAAAAAAGATTCTCTCAATCCTGACGGAATATTTGAATAAAAATCCTGATGGTTGAATCTATGCAATTAATAGAAGGAATTTAGCTCAAAAAGCGTTCGGAAATGTTGAAAATGAATTTCCCACGCGCAGCTCGAGGAAAGCCATTCATCTCTTTGACAAACTCCAGTTGCCCCTTTTTTTTTTAAACTGAAAGCCAGGAAAGATGATTGTCATAACTCGGCATGAAATGCTCGTTTTAGCCTCCCTTAGAGCCGACGTTTAGTCACAACACAATCACCCAGCGACAAAAAAAAAAATATAAATGCAAAAAATACCGGCCTCTGGAGAGAAAAGGAAAAAGAAGGGGTTGAGCTCGTAAATAACTCAGAATTGCAATCCGACCATTAATCATTGATCGCCCAGGGGACAACAAGACGACGAACAACACACAAACCAGGCGCCAAAAAAAAAAAAAGACGAGTCGGAATCCTGGAAAAATGTGTTGCTTGTTTCCTTTTTTTCCCCGGACTATTATGCGCACCCCGAGGGTGTGCAATTGTAATGAGTAGTGCACAGCACTTTTCCTTTTTTTTTTATGTTCTCCTTCGAGCTTCATTCTACGAAGGTGGCAAAAAATTGCACGACCACCGCGACGCGAAGTCATTAATCACACACTCCCTACTCGAATTCCTTCCCCTCCGTTTTGCATATTTTCTAGCTTTGCTAATCGTGTGTCGCGTTGGCTGGCTTGCGATTTCATGCCCCCGTTTCTTGTTGGCTTTTCTTTTCTATGAGGTTTGACATCGGGGAAAAATACGCGGAGTCACCCAACTTGGTGTGAAGTTTTACAACTTCATTGTGTGGTACAAAAAGTAGAAGTTACTTATTTTTGGACTGACCCCAGAGCCAGACCACATAAATATTCATGCATTATTTTTCCTTTGAATTCCAGCACATAAATGTACTTTTTGTAAGTCAGCAATTAGCGGATTTTCTCTACAAATATTTTGCCTGCAACGACGTATTCAATGCAATCAATTTTTATTGCGCGGTAGAGCATTTTTACGCGCATTATCCCTTCTAGCAGCCATTTTACGAAATTTTCCCCATTATGATGCATTTTTCCGCTATAAAATTGTGAAGCCAATTCTGTAAAATCTTTGGCCATCAGCTTCAATCGGCAACTACAAGTCACATCATGGACGTAAGTAACATTTGGGGGGACAATTAGAATTTTCCTCCGTTATAAATATACACATTGATTATTTCCGCTTATATTAAAAAAATAAAGACTCGGATAACTGAAGAAGGTCATGCTTTATGTGACCAATAAAACGAAAGAAACGTCGCTTGTCAAGTTAGCTAGAATGAGAAATTCTTTCAATTTGAATTTATATACATTGCTGCCTGCAATGTGAAGAAACCATGTAGCGTAAAAACGCTCTGTTTCATCGAGAGAAAAAAAATTAGTCCCAATAAGTGGATACAAATAAAATAAGCAGACAAGCTCTTAAAACTATCAGCGTGAATTCAGAAGTCTGTGAAAATTTCCCAAGCTCAAATAGAAGAACCGTAAGCAATCTCTATATAGTACATCCCCAAGTTGCTGCGACGGTTTCATTCGCTTCTTTAAAAGAATGGGATCACAGAAGTCACTCGTCTTCACAGAGACGACGATGAGAATGAATGAGGAAAAAAAAAATTCTGTTTCAAGTGGATAAAGAAATACAGTACGAAACAAGTAAAAAAAAAAAGAAGGAAGAATCAGTCAAGTTCTTGAAGCAATCAGCATGAATGAGATGTTGGGCAGATTTCGGTGACGTTGACATGATCCCGAACGCACTGATCACGGGAGTTTATGCGCGCTTGTACAGACAGCGGCTGGACACGGCGGACAAATTTCCCCGACGCCCGTTATCAAGTGACAGGTATCTTTTATTTTTATTTTAAAATTTCTTCCTTTCTCTCTCTCTCTCTGTCTTTCTTCCCAAGGTGTCCCGACACAGGTTTCTGGGGAATCCGAAAAAAAAAATCAGTAAAAAAAATAAAATAAAAGAAGGGTCCCTGTTGATCGTGAACGATCTGACCGACATCGTGGGCCGGGATTTTTTTCCACTTCCAAAGCTGATCATTGCCAAGACGTTGCGGGGTGATGCAACAGCTTGGACGACGACGAAGACGACGACGACGACGACGACGACTTTGCCCCGCGATCAAACCTGTCGTCATCGCGCTTTAAAAAATATCTTGATCGTCGACGCGGAAAAAACAACTTGATTCTTTCCTTCTAATAAGTCTACTCATGAAGCCTGAAATTGTCATTCCTCCGTATTATGCATTTTGTTTTAAACTAAAAAAACAACTCCTGAATTGTTTTCGAAGCGTACGGGAAAACATCGCGGAAAAGTGAGCAGAAAATGTTCTGCTGATCATGGCGCCGTTGCGACTTTTATCTTAAAGGAGGTTACCTATAGTTCTCAAGTCGTAATTCTACATTCATCGTGTTCTGTGGGAAATTTTGTTTTAATAGAAATACAGAGATGTTTACCATACAAAGCTTGTCTTAGTTACGCGCGCCTTTCGATGATTCGTCGAGAGTTAGGTGGGCAACAATGTCCCGCTTTTTTAATACCTTGTTCCACGATTTTCTGAAAATGTTTCCAATTTTTTTATTGAGTTATTAGAGTAGAAAAAAGAAACGAAAATTCATGATAAAGACTTGTGTTTCCATTTTCCTCTCGAGACACCGCGCGGAAGTGGATTTCGAATTATTATTTTCTCTTGGAAATATTTTCACAAAAATGTGGGAAAATTTCGAAAAAAAATTCAAATTGAAAAATCATCTTAAACAATAAAAATTTATTGATAAGGTGACTGCTTGCCTCATTCAAATGCCCAGTTAATAACTAGGACAGTCGCACAACAAAATGAAAAAGGAAAACGATTGACAGTAAAACATCATCAGTACATTCGCGAACCAAAGGCGCTGATCATGTTTTTTTTTTTCAGTCGGAGCTCAACCAAAAACGAAGATCATTAGTCTTGTGGCCTTTTTGCCTGGGGGTGACAAACCATGCGAATTTCAGGAGGGGGCAAAAAGATGCACACAGGGTGCCAGAAAGTCTGCAAAAAAAAATCGCAGGCGGCGTGGACACTTCAGACTGTCATTGTATCGGTGTGGAACCATTACTTATAGGCACACAACGGAAGGAAGAACAGCTTTGGAAAAAAAAAAACCCCAGTCGATCGGGGGACACAGACAAGAGAAGGCCTACTAAGGCAAATTTTCGTCATGCTTTGCTTTCGTGACAAATTGGCAAACGATTTCGGTAGCTCAAAAACAACTTGTTTTTTTTTATTTTTAACCGAGAAGAAAAACAAAGATGAATCCAACGACAGCGAGAAGTTTTCCCATCGTGAGATTGTTGCATGCAGTGAATGTTGTCTTCAAAATCACGTCAAGATCTGCGATTATTTTAATTTTTATTCCTTTGCAAAATAATGTACAGTGTGGTAACTCAAATTTTCGGTCTAGTATAGTGAGGTAATTTTGCCCGTATAATCGAATATCACTGTATTAATAAAACCTTTGACCTGTTTCAATTTTCAGAAATTTCTCGCACGTTTTGATGATAACCTTAAATTCAAAAGTGTAATTTCTGCGTCATTATTGCCTTTCCATGGGATCACACATTTCTTTTTGAGAAATTAAAAAAATAACAGTTGAATATTTACAGTACCTCAATCGCACTTCGAAATTCTAGTAAATCAGAAATAGGCGAAGTGACTCGAATTGAAATTGCACGGGTTACCTCGTTTCCTCTGAATGGCCGAAGATTTAATCACGGTAAATTCGAGGCCCGAATATTCAAGGTTCTAGTGCACAAAAAATTTACTGAATGACATACCGAAGTTTGAAAGTTCAACAACAGAAGCGTCAGAGTGAAGTTATGAATGACATGCGGAAGAAGCCAGCAGACAGAAAATAATACACGAATCGTGGCTCCTTGTGGACAAATTCATTGAAAAGTTTGCTCAGTGTGCTGCTGTCCTTATTTTACATTTCCTCTGCAAATACAACAGAGGAGGGGAAAAAAGAGCCCACAAACATTGTCGAACTATAAAAAGATGGTCTCAGGAAATCGCCCCGAGGAAATGCCCACGGTTTTCTCCATTAGTCATCGCAAAGACCCCATTCCACTTGTTCTAGCATTTCTTACGGTCACCGTTTTTTCTGTCGTGGGAACATTTTTCTGGTCCTCAGCGAAGTACTGAGTTGGAAATTCCGCGAAAAGTTAAACAATAGCGTTCAGAGAAAATAAGATGGTCCTCATTACGCATTACTGTAGACATCAAGACTCAAGGTTCCAGACATTGACGTTCAACGATTCGAATGATCAACAAAAATGAATATTTTTTTCGTTTTGACGAAAAGATTTAAAACTCGGGGAGATTACAAAAAGTGTTTTCCATGAATCCCACCAGATTATCGCCACCGATAATCTTTTTTTTTCACACACGTCCGATTTTGACGAGTCGTTGTTCTTGGCTGGAGGAATTTGAATGATTCAAAATTTGAGCTTCTGTTTAAGAATGCGCCACAGAAAGCCTTTGCAGGGTTTGCTCTTGTTTTTCCCCGTCTATTTGCTCATCCCAATGAAGTCACTGGGTCCAGTTGTTCTGGGAGCACATTGTTGTTGCTGAACAATGGGTTCCTGGCATCATCAAGCATCCACCAGAGAACCCATGATGCACCAGGGGCTGTTACTTTTCGGCTTCATTAATCAACCGGTGTAGAGACGGCACATCTCTTGAGAATTATTCGCTCACTTCCATTGCAACGAAAACAAGAGCCCTATAATGCAACTCCCCTGTGCAAATATCTGTTTTGCTTTTGCTCCTGTATCCTAGCTCCCTGCCTGCCAAATTTCTGGCGATGATCTGCATCTGGTTACAAGCTCCGCATTCCGGTTCATATACCCTTTATTCCTTTGCGTTTATTTTTCTTTACTANTTGAATTTTTTTCAAGTCCTTTTTTTCAATTTTTTTCATGTCTGGATTCCCTTGGAAGGAGTGCATTAAAAACCTCCCTAACTTGAAGTATTTTCCTCTCAGACCTCTGTAAATCGAATTTTCTGAGGCCTTTTGGTTATTATTTCCTTGAAATATGAAAGAGAAAATCAATAAAACATATGATTTTATGCATCTTCAAATTAAGTGAAAGACTAATTGAGCAAATGAACCCCTGCCTCCAAGTTCAGTAAGTTGTAAACTCATCAAGAAGCAAGTTTAGGCCCTGAATATCCTCATTTACAATTTCCTACAATTTTTTTAAACTTTTTCTTGCAGCAAAAATGTTTGTTTCTTCGACTCAAAACCTTCCAAGTTGAAACCTACCCAAGTCAAATTTTTTTCCTGGTCCCTAGAAAGTCGACTTGGAGAGGTTCAACTGCCAGTCTTCTGTATTGCCTTTTAGATCGCCGATTCTGTCTGGATTCAATTGTAGGTTTCTTAGCGCGAGTGGCGGAACGAGATTCGCAGAAGAAAAAATCTGTCCGGTTTTGCGAAAGGAAGAAAATTACTTCCGTCTGAAATGTTACCTACATTATCCAAGAAATAGGAAATCTTCAAATTATTAAAGAATTTTGCTAGTTAAACAGGGTCGAAAAAATTGTCTGCGACGGGCGAAATGTTCCACAAAAATAAATAAATAACGGGACATTAAAACCAGGACCTTCAAACCAAGTCTTAGCTCATTTTTGGAAAGACTTTATTCAATTCCAACCTTAATACATTGCTTGCTCGAGAATCATAATTCTAGTGCTCTTCACTGCATCACAAGTACGAAAATGGTCAACATTTGACCAATTTTTCCTCGTATAATGCGTGTCAGAACTGGGAAAAGATTACTCCCTTACACTGTAATGACGGAGGTGTACATTAAACTTCCCATCTTTTTTACGTTCCAACCCGTGTGATGAGCGAAAATTTAAAAATTATTCAGGGATTGATGGCGTTTGACTCCGTAAAAACACCGAATCGTTGGCAGCACCCAGAGACCAAATTGAGAATCGACGCTTTAAAATCGGCTCCAGTAGCCTCCCGATGAAAAATCCTATAAACAGAGATGTTCATAATCAGCAAATATTTGTATTATATATGCAATCTTTGCTTTCTACCTTCCTTTATAAAACTGTGGCCTATTTTTTTCCTCCCGAAGAAAGGCAGTAAAAGTAAGACCGCCGCGAAGATCAGTGTTTTCTCGCCGGGGTCTCGCCTTCGGGCAAATTTGACCGCTTAGGCTATTGGCTCACTGGTGTTCGATGACACTTCAAACACAGCTAGGAAAGGAATTGAAGAAGCTTGAACAAAAGAAAATAAAATAAAAGTGGATAAATAGAATGGAAGAACCCGAGCGAAGGTCCTTGTGGTTCTCGGGTGTCTTGGAACCGCCGCGTCGTCCGTCTTAAATTGCCTTCTTCAGAGGACGACTTTTATATTTTCTTTCTTTCATCCTAGAAATAATTGCGAAACGTTTACTTAGATCGGACATCAAATCAAGAATACAAAAAAAGAATTGAATGACCCTTCGCTCGAATCTATTCTTTCCGTATCCGAGACATTTCATGTTACAGTACTCCGTAGCATCACGTTAAAATTATTTCACTTTTAATCAAATGTAATCAAAATTCCGGATTTTGCCAAAGTCGCATTTCATTATGAGAAGTTTTCTCTATTTTTCATTCATATTATACTACAGTATCAGCTTGAGAAATCGTTTTCGGCATTTACCGTCTGGAATCACGACTGTTTCATCAGTATTTTATGTACTAAGAACGAAAAATGTTTCGTCATTACCACGTTTGGATTTCGGTTGAAAAAATGAAATGATTTCTCATTATTCAAAGACGTGAAGATATCCTCCTTTGCACGGCTGAAATTTATTTCGAAATAATGCGACACTTAATATATACGAGGAGTCATCATCTGAATTAAGATGAAATCAAAAATTATTCTTTCAGATTTCAAGCTCATCACAGCTGCATTGATTCCAAAACCCTGGTTTGATTCCAGAGTGAATTAAATTATCCGGGAATTTCCGGAACAGTCAACAGGTGTTCTCCAAAACTCGCGGAAATGAAATAATTTCGCATGAATGAGAAAGAAAATTCTAAAAATCTCTTTTCTAAAAAAAAATTTTTAAAAGAGGAAATCCAGAGGGAGGCTTTCGAAGGCATAAAACGCTGCATCATGCTCGTCCTACACGGTTAGTATTGTCACTCGCTGCTTGCACAAGCGAGTTGGAACACCCACATTTTCGGATTTGCTTCTGTTATCTGCCTCCATTCATCATCCCATCCCATCCTATGCCATCCGCCTCGGATTGTTGCCATATTTTCAAAGAAAAAGAAAACATGAAGCACAAAAAAATACACGGAGACAAAAAAAAGAACCACTCTCCGTTGTTTGAGCAACGGCTCAATTGTCATTTCCCCGCCGCTACTCGAACAAAATTCCGCACGATGATGACGATGCTGGTAAACGAGTGTGTCGCAATTGCAACAAGTACTCGAGCGTAACTCGGCCAGATGAAGCTCGGAAAAAGAGCATAAAAATAAATAAATAAATGCCCAGAAAAAGATGGGATAAAAAGCAAAAAAAAAAAAGTTGAACAGAAGAAGCCGCGTGAGTTGCAGACTGTACTCAGAACCGAAATCACGTCAGCCAACGAGCCGTGACTTCTTCGGCGCCCACTTGCGATAATGAGCCGATTTATGCTTAATTTGTTTTACGGTCGTATCGATTTGATGGAGAAGAACAGGAACGGAATGCATAGTATTTTTTTTTTCAACGTACAGAAAAAAAACCAGTACAGTATTCCCATGAGAAACAAAGTCTCAGACCTCCGATGATGTTCACAATGATCAACGCAGTTGAAAAAGCGCCAAAATTCTGCGTTTATTCTCAACTTAATTTTAACGCATCTTTTAAAAATGCGTTGACAGAAAAAAATAGCCATCATTCTTCAGCACATCATTTTTTGAATGCCCTGTCACTAAAGAAGAATTTAAAAATTTAATACTTTTAAATTTTGATTCAATTATTCAAGTTGCATTTATTTGCACGAGGATATACGAGTGTTGGTTGCTTTAGATCCATCGATAACAGACTCCTTTACTTCAAAAATATAATGAATATGATAACTCATTTATTTTGCAGAGAAAATTCCTATTTTCCAAGCACATGAAAGAGTGCAATCGACTGGGATTTGTTACAACTAAGAAAAAAAACACGAATAGTGGCACATCAGCATCAATCAATAGAATCCAATCATTCAAAAGAAAATGCGTCTATGATAACATTTATAATTTATTCCTATCGCTGAAGCTAAATGAAAATGAAGGTGCATTTTTAAAGCGATGATTTGGTCTTATTTTCGACTAAATATTGTCAGAAAACGAACGAAAACTCGTGAACATTTTAAAATAGCAGCGTTGATTTTGTGCCAACATTTTTTCTAATGAACAAGAACATTTTTTAATGATCTTTTTGAGTGAGCTGGTGTAATCATTCCGGATGCGTAATTCATTCTCAAGGGAATCTCATATAGGAAGGAAATTTCTAAAATTTGCACTCAGACATTCATCTGTTATATGATTCATTTTCTTCAATGCTATGCTGAAGGCGAAACATTTTAGAAAACGATTTTGCAGCTGTACGATTAAATAAACAGTTGGAGCGATGGTATATGTACCAGATCCTTCCTCTCATCTTGCATGAAAGTCATCTTTTGAAGATATTCAGATAAATACGATGGCATTCGTAAAAATATGTACAAGTAGTCTCACTGATTTTTGAAGTTGAATCCAAATACTTCTGCGCCAGAAAAGCAGAGAACTGATTTGAAGGTCAGGAATAAACTGGGCACCCGGACGCGGTCGACAAGCCTCAAGATGCATGATCAATCAACCGGCAAAAAAGTTCTACAAAAAGCTTTCTATTTTTCTTTTCTTTTCTATTTTTTACATCCAAGTTACAAGCGAGCAATTACCGAAGCCAGGCAAGAAATCAAATATAGTAACCCCAATCGCCTTCACCGCCGACGGAGAAAAAAACCGCAGCCAGCGACTCCCTGGAAATCAAGCTTCGTCTTCGTCCAACAACCAAAAAAAAAATCGTTTCCTCTTTCTGAGAGGATAAAAAATATATTATATGAGAAGGGGGGCAAAAGCTAGTGCTTTCGAAATGCAGTGACGTAGACTAAAAACTTTAGCCCCCGTGTTTCTCAAAGACGTCGTCTAATTACTCCTGCAAAGTACTTTGGTCGTCTTTTTCCCGCGTAGCTCAGAGACTACGTGGAAAAATGTACCTCGAGAGCAAAAAATCATGGAAGTGACTGGCGCATTCCCTCTAATGAATGTTTGCCTCACCGGCCCAACATTTAATTTCTCACATATTGGTTTAAAAAAAAAACAGCTACGAAAAATGTGAACCCAAAAAGTCTGCTCGTGATGCGAGTTTTCCCACGTTTACATATAGAATAAGACGAATAGAATAAGATTGGTCAATAAATGTAAAGATCAAGGGGTGATTTTAAGGTACAGTACTACAAATAATTTATTTTTTGAGTGAGCGATAATAACCAATTACAAGATTCTAATCAACTCCATTATAAAATGAAACGCGACAAAACTGATCAGACAATTAATACTGTACTGCATCTTTAAATTGGAAGAATTCCGATCAAAGCCTGAATTTTATAACTTTTTCATGTTAACTTTTTAAATCATAATTTTTCCACACATATTTCAGCTCCCAAAAATTGATTCTCCATGCGGAAAAATATTAAATGCGCGCAAAGTAGCGCGTTTTCCTGTACTTTTTTTTTCGACAAAACGTTTGATGATTTCTTATTGCTGGGCAGATTGACAGGCTGGAATAACACCAAGTACTGAAATTGAAGGCAAAGATAAAGAATATCTTCAATTCAAGAATTTCAATCAAGAAGCTTCTTTTCCTGAAAACCCTGACGTTGGCACTGGGAAAAATCAGCGATTTCAAAATACTGACAAAAATGGGGAAATTTTTAGCAGGGAGTAAGTCAGGTATTTCTTTCTTCTTGCGGGGAATTTTCGGTGTGTTATTACGGCTTTTAAGGATCGAGTGGGATTGTGTGAACTTTTTCGGTAACAAGTACAGTATATACGAGCAAAACGAGTGAAAAAAACATGAGTATGGTTTAATAAACTGGGCACCCGGACGCGGTCGACAAGCCTCAAGATGCATGATCAATCAACCGGCAAAAAAGTTCTACAAAAAGCTTTCTATTTTTCTTTTCTTTTCTATTTTTTACATCCAAGTTACAAGCGGGCAATTACCGAAGCCAGGCAAGAAATCAAATATAGTAACCCCAATCGCCTTCACCGCCGACGGAGAAAAAAACCGCAGCCAGCGACTCCCTGGAAATCAAGCTCCGTCTTCGTCCAACAACCAAAAAAAAATCGTTTCCTCTTTCTGAGAGGATAAAAAAATATATTATATGAGAAGGGGGGCAAAAGCTAGTGCTTTCGAAATGCAGTGACGTAGACTAAAAACTTTAGCCCCTGTGTCTCAAAGACGTCGTCTAATTACTCCTGCAAAGTACTTCGGTCGTCTTTTTCCCGCGTAGCTCAGAGACTACGTGGAAAAATGTACCTCGAGAGCAAAAAATCATGGAAGTGACTGGCGCATTCCCTCTAATGAATGTTTGCCTCACTGGTCCAACATTTAATTTCTCATATATATTGGTCAAATAAAAAAAAACAGGTACGAAAAATGTGAAGCCAAAAAGTCTGCTCGTGATGCGAGTTTTCCCAAGTTTACATATAGAATAAGACGAATAGAATAAGATTGGTCAATAAATGTAAAGCTCAAGGGGCGATTGTAAGGTACAGTACTACAAATAATTAATTTTTTAAGTGAGCGATAATAACCAATTACAAGATTCTAATCAACTCTATTAGAAAATGAAACGCGACAAAATTCATCAGACAATTAATACTGCTTCTTCAAATTGGGAGAATTCCGATCAAAGCCTGAACTCTATACTTTTTCATGTTAACTTTTTAAATCATAATTTTTCCACACATATTTCAGCTCCCAAAAATTGATTCTTCATGCGGAAAAATATTAAATGCGAGCAAAGTAGCGCGTTTTTCTGTACTATTTTTTTCGAAAAAACGTTTGATGATTTCTTATTGGTGGACAGATTGACAGGCTGGAATAATACCAAGTACTGAAATTGAAGGCAAAGATAAAGAATATCTTCAATTCAAGAATTTCAATCAAGAAGCTTCTTTTCCTGAAAACCCTGACGTTGGCACTGGGAAAAATCAGCGATTTCAAAATTCTGACAAAAATGGGGAAATTTTTAGCAGGGAGTAAGTCAAGTATTTCTCAGAAGAACGCCCCTTAAAAGCCACACAATAATGCCGAAAATTCCTAGCTCACCCTAACACACTTGAAAAAGCCATTGTTCATGTCATATATGGTCGTTTTGCTCATTTTTTTTGTACTCATACCAAAGGCGGCCACGGCGCAGACGCTGATTGCCAATCGGTGCTTATTCGGGCCTGCAATAAGAAGGAAATTTCGTGGTATCCGCACTTTTTCCGCGTCATTTTCGTCGATAATTCTAGTCTCAATCCCACCCCACCCACGCAGACAGGCGAAAAGTTTTTGTTTCGAAATTCCGAAAACCAGGGGATACATTTGTCCAATTATGTTGCGTGTGCCGCTTTCAAGCGAAAAGAATAATTTACCGTGTTGCCTTGAATTCGATATCGCCGAAATCGTCTATCGCCGAAATTTACTTGGAAAAAGGACTTGGCTATGATTCGCTAATGAAAACTAAATATCAAATGCTTGCATTATGTACGTCAGGTGCGTCTTTGTTGTCAGATAACGAGCAAAAACAACGTTGCAATGAATGAATACAAATTTAGCGAATAAAGAGACCATTCAAAGAAATACTTCATTTGACAATCTAATACTGTACTCAAATTTTAAAAAATTCTTCAAATGTGGGCATAGAAAAATATGTTTAGATCATTGAAAACATAGAATATACGGATATAGTTTCAGATTAGCAATCAAATTTTGGGTGAATAAAATTAGCATTACTTCTCAAAACGTATGATTCAGAATGAGTGTAAATATGTTCAAGATCTGCAAGAAAAACACTACAAAAATTGTGACGCGCACACAAATAACTGCTCAATTTATAATCTATAGCGACTAAAATAAATGGAAAATCTCGTGAAGTTTCAGTTGATCGAACTACCGAATCTACTCAGGTTTTTTTTTGAGGTGCCACAAAAATGAAGGTAAGTAACGTATCAAAATCTATAGCATCTTGCCGTCAAGACGTTTCCGAATAAATATTGAATTGTTAACTTCATAAATTTTCAAAAAAAAAGACTTTCAAATTCTCCGGTCGCCTCATTTCACGGAATCGATGTCTCCGCTTACCTCGGAACAAAGAAAGCACCCGAAAACACGAACACGATAAAGACCAGGGTTCAAACAATGTAGCCAAACATCAATTAAAATTCCTACCATTCAGAAAAATCAATGCGGTAATTCGGCATGAGCCGCTTTCATGGATATACGGGACTTGGACCCAAAAGTATCTGATTTTCATTCCTAAAACTCATTCCGAGAAGTTGCTCAGTCATCGTACGGCAATTTCAGGCCAAATAAAGCACCAGAAAACACTTCACTGCTGATGATAAAAAACTAATACCTAGGAAAAGCAAAGAGAGTAAAAAAAGGGGGGGGGGAAGGAAAGAGACCCCAAAACCTGAATCGTGACGGGTTAGCAAACAGAGGAAGATGTGCTGAAAGACGGAAGCCCCTTCGGAAAGATATACCAGTTATCCCACGCATTCCCACGCTCATTATCAGCTCCATGGTAGAAAACACAACAGATTCTGCCGCCTAAAATAAAAGAAAAACATTAAAAAAAAATAACGAGAACCCCCGCACTACAAATACTGTAAGTGCTGTTGGCAAAAATAGCTCCAAAAAGTCTGTTTGATTGCCTCTTTTCGCGTTTTTATTCCTCCTCGTCATCCTGGTGTCGGAAAGGAAAGCAAAGCAAGCCGTGTGGGAAGAAATCAAGCCGCGTTCGCTATTCTTGCCAGGGAAGCGAAATCTTCCGCAAACTTTCGCATCTTCCTCCCTCTAATTCTTTTCCCGCGTTCATAAATCTTTAATCGAACGGGAAAAAGCGTAATTGAACCGAAAAAAGCCCCGCGGGCTGATCAAGAAGTTCCGGAGGATTTTTAGTCACTCATTCCCCACGACAGCTCCGAACTACTGCACAGAAAAATGGCCGAACGAATTCTCAAGAGATATGTCTTGAATATCTTCCTTTCGAAAATGTGCGTGCTTACGAGAGGAGTTTTACACCTGCTGACTTTCAAAGCAATAAACGGTGGCTTTTAATCATAAAATGAAAAAAAAATGTTGGCTGAAAACGTGGGAGTGACGAAATGTTGCCACTTCCGACAATTGCTTATCTAATCTCTGGGCACAGTCTTGGATTTTCCAACGCCTTGTTCTCACAGTTGGTGAGAAGTTGTTCTCATAGAATGGAAATAATCGTACGCATACAGGCTTCACACGGGGCGGTGGCATTTATCAAGAAGTTCCACTCTATAGTCCAATATCAGAACCGAGAAAAATCTGTGATTTCAGTCGCTACCTATGACGTCAGAGTTGATTGGAACGAATGCGAACTTCTCCAAAATATAAACCGTCTCTTGGCTACTGGGATTTCTGCTGCATGAGCCTCCTCATCGCAAAGAATTTTCAAAATCTCGACTCAAAATTTACGCAATGGAAGAAATTTGGCTGCATTGACCAAAGAATAATGCGCGGAACCTTTTCGCTATACGAGTATAGTATACAGTATTTACGCGGTATATTTGAATCCACATTCATTCGTGTTTAAAAAAAAAAGGATATTCTTGGTCTTTGCGGTTGCTTTGAAAAATTCGAAAGCAACGACTAGCAAATTAGAAACACGTAGCATTTATAAAAAAAGCAGAAACGATTTTTCCTTGAATGGGAAAAATGAACGTAATTTTGAAAAAGACCACTGTCCTCTATCACTAAAAAGTCTCAAGTTATAATTCGTAGAAAAATGCAAAAAAATTAATTTCAAGCGTATTTATAATTTTATATTTTTGTGTCGATCATGCCACAAACCGACAGTAGACGAAAGCAAAAAAAAATTATTCATCAGTCCTGAAGAGAATCGAATTGATATCGTTTCAAAATGTTTCACTAATAGTAGCTGTAACTTCTTTTTTTACCCATAGGGACGTTTAAAATTCTAACTACACTTTTCGGCATTAAAATTTGCTTGATTTTCGAAATTTCAGCTCATCTTGTCCAGTATATTTTCAGGGAGTATACTGTATATTCCTGCATATTTTCAGGCAGCATATACCACATATTTTCACTCACATCTTGGCAGAATGGAGTCTTGGACTCCATTCAATGCTCTTTATAAGTAGAGAAAATGCATGTTCTCGGTTTTTTTCAAGTTCAAAAATTTGTTGCCGACATAAAACTTATTTCTTGACATGTTATATACGCGCAAGAAAACGTGAAAAATACGATCCCACCAACCCCACCCATGCTATAAAAAAATCAAGTCTTTTTACCGACGAATCCTTGACCGACCATCGTTAGGTCATTTTAAGAGAAATGAGACCAACTGACCTGGTTTGGGGACATTCCGCTTGACCTGCATCCACTTATACGTGGGCACAGCCTGTTGATGCTGGGCCGCCGAATTGGCCCCAGTTGCCAACTGCTGCGCCGCTGCCCCGGCCTGGTGCAGCTGGTGGTGGTGGTGATGGTGCCCATGGTGATGCACGTGGTCCGCCCCGAGGTGTCCCTGCGCCCCCGCGGCCGCCACCGCTGCCGCCGCCCCATAAGGTCCCGCCAATGACCGATTGAACTGGGCCGGGTCCAGATAGTACCCAGCACCGTAACCCGCGTCCGCCGGCGGCGCCCCGTAATCCAACTCCGGTCGGTAATGTCCATAGTACCCCGCTGTGGCACCACCCACTGCCGTCGTCGTGGCACCACCGCTCCCATCAAGAGTGGCGTAACTCAGTCCAGTGTCTCCAGTTGCAGGGGCTGTAGAGGCGTCTAGCTGCGCCAAGTAGCCCCCGTGGTGGCTCTGGTGGTGCGTGTGGTGCTGCGCCGGGTGGTGCTGTTGCTGCTGGACAGCCGCTGCCGCCGCGGCGGCGGCAGCTGCAGCAGCTGCGGCTTGCTGATGGTGTATTTCCGCGCTGGGTTGCGGAGGAGACGCGTAGTAAACCGGCGCCAGATCGGCGGGCGCGTAAGAGGCGGCGTATCCCGATGGCGGGCCGTCGCCGTTGCACATGCCGTAGGCGTTCATGGCGGCTTGCGGGGCGGCGGTGCGGCGCCGCTCGTCGCCGGCGAGCCCGCCGGAAAAGCCGTACAGGCCCAGCTCCGGACCGGGTTTAGTGTCGCCGAGGAACCCGGGCCCGGGGCCGTATTGGGCGACCGCCGCCGCCGGGGACGACACCGACGACGACGCCGTCGTCACGGATCCTCGTGCAACTGATTATTCACCCCCTTTTGCTTTTCCCAAAGTGACCTGGGATGATGATTGCCCTTGAGCCCCCGATGTCCGGTTTCTGAACCCTTTTTCTTCGCGGGACGATCTTGTTTCGGGTCGTTTATTTTTCTTCTGTCACAGTCAGTTCACGATGTGTTTCACTCGTTGTTCCGTATTTCACTCAAAGTGAAAAAGAAAACACACTGGCCTCACCGACAAGTTTTCTATCNGGGACGATCTTGTTTCGGGTCGTTTATTTTTCTTCTGTCACAGTCAGTTCACGATGTGTTTCACTCGTTGTTCCGTATTTCACTCAAAGTGAAAAAGAAAACACACTGGCCTCACCGACAAGTTTTCTATCTTCGTATGCTTTCCACTTCGCAGCTCACGACTTGATTCAAAAACGAATCGTCGTAGTTTTTCCTCATGAAATTGACAAATAAATAATTAAAATCGCGCTTCTGTGAAGACGGAAGTAGAAACAAATAAAATATTTGGCTGTAAAAAAAAAATGCATCTGAGCATGTGCTTTTAGCACGGGGAATATTTCTGTAGGATTTTTTATTTTATTATTTCTTCTTTATTGATTTTCAGGGAAACATGAAAGTCAATTGAGGCGTGAAATACTGTCCATGTGAATGCAGATTGTCTTCAGGTACGATAAGATGCAGGAAATGCATCTTGATTAAAAGATGGCCTTATTTTTTTTATCCAAGATGAAATCCTGAAAAATGTCCCTTACAGTCCTCCCGTAATTAAAATTAAAATGCTTTCAGAGTAACACAAAAAATTCACCGCATGAATGTTCCCTGAATTACTTGCATAGACAAATATCTATATCCAAGACATCTTAAACATCCCTATGAAATAAAGTTGTGATCCTGCGACGCATTTATCAGACAAGAAAAGCATTACTGATGAAAATGGATTCCTTTTGTCGATATGAAAGAGCTATTCACTAATTTTTCGAAGTATGTACGTGCTCTGAATGTTCGAGAAAAAAAAATCCGGGAAAATCAGAGATTTTCTTCACAAAATGATCAAATGAAACATTCAATTTAAAAAAGTACTTTTCTCGAGATTGATAACTTATGTAGAGCACCTCCATATCACTGCATTTTTGCTCACTTTAAGATGCAATTTAGTACCCAAAGGAGTAGAGCTTTTCAATGACTGGAAAGGGTACCACTGGATTTTGGCACTCGGGGCACTGATCATATGTTCCTCGGAAATATTCACGAAAATATTAAGGGTGTTCAGGATTAAATGTGGACTCCGACTAATATGCTTCTGCCCAATTTGAAGCCAGCTGTATATCCGGTCGACGATGCACAATAAGCAGATCGACGAAGCATGCATGCCATTATTGACGTCAGCATGAATTCTAGCAAATGAAAAGCTTCATTATAAAATACATTGCTTGTGTACAGTACATGAAATTTTCAAAATCTCGACTCAAAATTTACGCAATGGAAGAAATTTGGCTGCATTGACCAAAGAATAATGCGCGGAACCTTTTCGCTATACGAGTATAGTATACAGTATTTACGCGGTATATTTGAATCCACATTCATTCGTGTTTAAAAAAAAAAGGATATTCTTGGTCTTTGCGGTTGCTTTGAAAAATTCGAAAGCAACGACTAGCAAATTAGAAACACGTAGCATTTATAAAAAAAGCAGAAACGATTTTTCCTTGAATGGGAAAAATGAACGTAATTTTGAAAAAGACCACTGTCCTCTATCACTAAAAAGTCTCAAGTTATAATTCGTAGAAAAATGCAAAAAAATTAATTTCAAGCGTATTTATAATTTTATATTTTTGTGTCGATCATGCCACAAACCGACAGTAGACGAAAGCAAAAAAAAATTATTCATCAGTCCTGAAGAGAATCGAATTGATATCGTTTCAAAATGTTTCACTAATAGTAGCTGTAACTTCTTTTTTTACCCATAGGGACGTTTAAAATTCTAACTACACTTTTCGGCATTAAAATTTGCTTGATTTTCGAAATTTCAGCTCATCTTGTCCAGTATATTTTCAGGGAGTATACTGTATATTCCTGCATATTTTCAGGCAGCATATACCACATATTTTCACTCACATCTTGGCAGAATGGAGTCTTGGACTCCATTCAATGCTCTTTATAAGTAGAGAAAATGCATGTTCTCGGTTTTTTTCAAGACGATCTTGTTTCGGGTCGTTTATTTTTCTTCTGTCACAGTCAGTTCACGATGTGTTTCACTCGTTGTTCCGTATTTCACTCAAAGTGAAAAAGAAAACACACTGGCCTCACCGACAAGTTTTCTATCGTCTTATGCTTTCCACTGCGCAGCTCACGACTTGATTCAAAAACGAATCGTCGTAGTTTTTCCTCATGAAATTGACAAATAAATAATTAAAATCGCGCTTCTGTGAAGACGGAAATAGAAACAAATAAAATATTTGGCTGTAAAAAAAATGCATCTGAGCATGCGCTTTTAGCACGGGGAATATTTCTGTAGGATTTTTTATTTTATTATTTCTTCTTTATTGATTTGCAGGGAAACATGAAAGTCAATTGAGTCGTGAAATACTGTCCATGTGAATGCAGATTGTCTTCAGGTAACGATAAGATGCAGGAAATGCATCTTGATAAAAAGATGGCCTTATTTTTTGAGCCAAGATGAAATCATGAAAAATGTCCTTTACAGTTCTACCGTAATTAAAATTCAAATGCTTTCAGAAGTGACACAAAATATTCTCCGCATGAATGTTCCCTGAATTACTTGCATAGACAAATATCTATATCCAAAACATCTTAAACATTCCTATGAAATAAAGTTTTGATTCTGCGACGCATTCATCAGATGATGAAAGCATTACTGATAAAAATGGATTCCTTTTGTCGATATGAAAGAGCTATTCACTAATTTTTCGAAGTATGTACGTGCTCTGAATGTTCGAGAAAAAAAAATCCGCGAAAATCAGAGATTTTCTTTACAAAATGATCAAATGAAACATTCAATTTAATACAGTACTTTTTCAAGATTCATAACTTATGTACAGCACCTCCATATCACTGCATTTTTTGCTCACTTTAAGATGCAATTTAGTACCCAAAGGAGTAGAGCTTTTCAATGACTGGAAAGGGTACCACTGGATTTTGGCACTCGGGGCACTGATCATATGTTCCTCGGAAATATTCCCGAAAATATTCAGGGTGTTCAGGATTAAATGTGGACTCCGACTAATATGCTTCTGCCCAATTTGAAGGCAGCTGAAGGAAGAATTGAAAAAAAAAATGCTTTGTACCCAAAAAATAATGTAATGCCTCTTAACGTTAGTTATGAATCAAGTGAACAGGTGTTCTTTGATTTTATCTTCTTATAGTACTGTATCTCTGTTTCTGGATTTGAATTGGCGACTTATCTCCGGAATACTGTATATCCGGTCGACGATGCACAATAAGCAGATCGACGAAGCATGCATGCCATTATTGACGTCAGCATGAATTCTAGCAAATGAAAAGCTTCATTATAAAATACATTGCTTGTGTACAGTACATGCGAATATTTCTCCGGATTTTTTTTCCTGCTTTATTATTCGAGGTGACCTCCTTTTTGTCTCTTCATCTCACACACTCTCTCAAATAAGAATATAAATGGGTAAAGGTTAAGGTGATCACACAATATCGCCAATGACATTGCCCCGCACACCTTGGCGCCTGCTGCCACTGAGTCTCTCGCCCCGATGCGAAACGCCGGAAGCAGTGTAAACAAATGACGGTCCGTCGCTCCGACGACATCCCACTGTCACTCAGCAGCCGTCGAGTATAAAAAGGAAGTCCGAACTCGTTTCCATAGCGAATCAATCACACCGGGGGACTCATGCCTTCACAACTGGCGACGGCCGCCAGTCAATAAAAATCACATCAACACATACTTTATGGATGGGCCAAAAGGTGGCCCCCGAGACCTGATTTATTCACGACCCGAGATTTCTTGCTCCTTGTTGCAACAAAAAATCTCTCCACAGTCCGTAAAAAAAAAAGTTATATGCATTTATTCAAGGAGAAATGACGAGCAATCCAAACCGTGATTCATTGGTGGAATACAGAGGAGTCATTTTTCAATTTACAGAGACTTTTAATTTTTTTTTGGCGTTGGCCCTGAAAAAATTAGGAGCTTCCGTAACTTTTTTCTCGTGGGTTTGTAGGGCGGGATGCCAACATGATTCAGTTATAAAAGTCTATCATGATTGTAAGGTCAAACCTCATCTAATGAAATTTCAACCAGCTCACGAGGAACTCCCGAAAACGTCACACATAGCTCACCGAGACAGCGAAAATTTATTTTCATTGTTCAAGAGATTTTTTCAAAAGCAATTTTAGATTTATTTTAAAATAAAGGAAGGAAGCATGTCTACTGGAAATTTAGAAACAAGAAAGCAAATGAACATATGCAGTGGCTCAACTAACTTTACGTTGAACTTTCTTCCGACTTCAAACTAGTTCAACCAATTCGATTTAAAGCAATGCGATTTGACAAATCAGCACATTGAACACGTACCGACCATGAGTTAGATATCTGCAGATTCAAGGCTTACGTTTCCCAGAGGAATTTCCCATTTCTAAATTTTATAACTGCAGTCGAAGTTATAAATACTGTACTTTCCAAAAATTATGCAAATACAGTATAGCTTTAAGCGCATTCGAAGTTGATAAGTTACTACGTTTCAACGACAAGAAAAATCCACCAGCAAGCAGGGCCTTTCTTTGTTCAGTTCATGTGATATCGGGATCGTAGCTAATAGCACGTTAGTATTTTACTAGACACTCTAGTATGGTGCAGATTCATTTCGCATTAGTTCATTCAAAGCAAAAATTGAAAGTAAAAAGATCGAATCAATGAACAAAAATATGAACGGAAGCGTGATCTAATTGGCTTACACTTGAGTAAAATGCGTTATTCAGCAAAATTATTTACCAAACGTAGAAAAAATCGGCGCATTAAGAAATAATAAAAGATAAAAATATATTAACATCATGGCCCGGAAATATATTTTTATCGACGGGCTGGTTTACTTAATACACGGTAGTATGTCTCAAAGTTCTGAAAACTTAGCGAAGTATAAAATGCTGCATTATTTCTATACACGTTAGACGTCATCGTTTGAAAGTGTCCCCCTTTTTACCTTATACATACTCTCATAAACATGTTTCCCAACTAATGAAAGACACAAGCTAAAGATCTTTAGAAAAGATTAGTTTTCTAAAGATTGTATTCACATGCGAAGCACAATGAGTTGTTGCACGTTCAATTTTTACGCATCACTTGGATCACAATCAATTTTCCCAGAGTCAGAAGAGACACTTCATTTAAAAAAAAATGTTACTAATGCTTCAGACATCAGCTTAAAAACCTCAAATATTGTACTTTTAATTGGAAATGATAAAGATGATATGTTTAATTACATTGAATAATTTTTGTATTGATTGTATAAGTCGCAAATCAGGAGCGATTCTTGCGAATCTGAGGCACAATAAAATGAAAGAAGCGCACTGATTTTTTTTCCGAAACGACTTCGAGTAAATTCTATAATCAGTGACGAATCACGGATTTCAGTGAAAGGCATTTCAATTAATCTCTCCACCTGCTGTTCGACAACTAGCTGTCAAAGGCTATACCTTCAATCGCGGAAACACGCGCAAATTTCCTCCTGCGACGATTTATAAATTTTTTCTTTGGCCCACAATGAAGCAGGCCAATCGAACGACGACTGACTTTTGCAAGAGCGAGGGCAAAAAAGTCAAAATAAATTAGGACGGAATAAAGGTGTCGACAAACGCCGACGCGCGCGACACTGACGACCGACGCGATCGTGCGTTGCGGCTGGCTGGCAGACGCGGAGTGTTGCTGAGTACGCGGAGCCAGTCATGGATGCGAGGAACGAAGGCGGAGCCTAGTGTCACGTGACGACGGACGCCGGCGAATCGCGAGCCAGGTTTAGCCTCCCCCCCCCCCCCTCTCTCTGGGTCCAGTGTTTGTCCGGCTTCGGCACCTGGACTCTTTGGGGACTCGCCGCGCGCGTTTCACCTGCGCCGCGTAATTTATTCCCCCCCCCCCCCAGATTCCCCGCTCTTACCGGATTTTATTTTACAAATTCTTATTTAAAATCATGTTTACCTTTGAATGTTTGGAATTCGCTTGTTTTGTCGTTTAAATCCCTGATGTGATGATTTTTGCTTTCGTTTTTCTGTTATTGCAGGGCTCCAACAGAGCCCTTCATGAAAAAGTAATGCAAAGATATCGAGAAAATATTTTTTTAGCAGTAGCATAAAAATAAGCTATATGCAGTATTAGTTTAATATATATTCCCCCCCCCCCCCCGACTCACTGCGGTTTATGAAATTACGTTTCCCTTCCGAAGTTTCCTAATTATTTTTCAATTTTAAATCCTCGGTTTTTTTTTATTTTAGCAATTATTTTTCGGAACAGGTCTCAAACAGATTCCGTTAATGAAATAAGATTTAAAAACCATGAATGGAAAAATCAGAAAGAACGCTCGACAAAACAGGAGGCTTTCAATAGAAGTAATATATGTAACATCAAAATATATGTCTCCTCTCCTACTGTTTTTAAAATCCTTTTTTTTTTTTATAATTCTTCCCTTCCGATGTTTCATACTTGCATTTCCCATCAAATCTCCGATTTTAAGATTTTAGCTTCACTTTTTGGTAATTCAAACAGAACTCCAGTCAATGAAGACGTCTTCAATTAAAAAAAATTGGACTGAAAATAAAACGCTTCCTCCTCCTCTTCCCCTTCTCGCCTGTTTATTGAAATCGTTATTGAAAATCATTTTCTCATTTCACTGTTTCCATTTTGTCATTGTTAGGTGCATTATGTAGATCCCCGGAAAGAATAAAAATCTATAATTTTATTTGAAAATTAACAAAAAATATAGTCCATAAATCAAGCGTTTCCTATCAAGGATAAAAAATTCTTGAATATTCCGGTTTTTTAACATTTTGATACAAAACATGAATGTCTTTACGCGTGTGCCATTTAAATTTCCTTTCAAAATCTTGATATTGAGAATTCAACTTTCATTTTTTGTTACAAGCCTTCGAAGAAAATACGGTTGTCATGCAGTACCACATTATACTGTAGCAGACTTTCAATCATATCTCAAAGATAATCACTATACGCCCTCAAATGTCAGAAAAATATCATATTTGATCTATAGTAGCAATCATCAGTGTCTAAGATTGATCTTCTTAGTCTCGAAAGAAAACATTTAGAAGAGGTGCTTTGTTATAAAATCTTATCCATCGTAGTAATGCATTTATTAAGAAAAGACATGAGAAAATTGGGTCTGTTTTTTTGCAGCATACTAAGATCAGACATTCAAAAACATTCAATTTAGATGATCAATGGGAATTTTCTGATGGATAAATGCATAAATGGATGCAGCTAAAATTATATATTGACTAATCTCCCATATTAGCTATGAATTGCCAGTAGTTGCTGTTGCTCATATTGCTGTTAAAAATTGCAAAAGCCTCAAATTACTATTTTTTCAATTTCCAAAATGTCTTGTACTTTCCACAGGGCTTAATAAACAAATGATAAAATGGGCACAGTCGAAAACCGGACAATATTTGAACGGCGACAGGAAATTTATTCGCAATAAACACATCAGAACGCAGGACGAAAGAAAAATCAAAGTCTTGAAAATTACAGAAAATGTCAAGTAAATTTCTGTACGATTTTTTAAAGCGTGTTTCCCAGCTTTCGTCAGCACATATGCGAAGATTGCTGAAAGAATGAGAGAAACGAGAAGTCAGCAGTTTCACGGTTGACTTGCTTACCAGAGAGGCGTGCAGTTCAGCAGCGGATCCCACTCAATCAAAGCGAATTCCTGAAACGGTTCCCACAAAAAATTTCAGCGTTTGGTCCAGCTATAAAGTTCTACATTTACGGACATCATCCTGATCGGTCGTTCATCGATCGGAAATATACAGCGAATTATACGCATTCTCACGAGAAAAAGAGCCAGGAAAACGCAGTTTTTCTTGGAATGTCTGCGTCGCACCGGTTGCTTCATCTGCAACACGGAGACGAAAATGTTCCGAAAAAATGAGGGAAAACCTCGATGGTCGCAAAAATCGAAGTCCCTTGGGAGGGAAAAAACTCTTTCAAGCTTTATCATTGAAATAAATCAATTACAGTATATGCGAGTGTTTAAAAAGCGGAATACTCCATCAAAATGTACCGTGTGTTTAATAAAAATTGGAAGATGTTTCTTCTTTGTGTCAGGCTTTTACCGACCGTATTTACTTGAATGTGTGACGCAATCTGTGGTATGAAAACGACACGCCTTTACTTTCTGTGACTCAAAAAAAATAGTCCCTGCGAAATACTTTATAATATCAGATGTATATTAAAAGTTATTTTTATGTTCAATTCATTTATGAGGAAATGAGTCTTAATGCTGCTCACCTTTCACTTGATACCGAAATATAGTAGAACAAGCCCACCAGCAGAACGCAGGATCCTTCTTTGTTTTCCTAAGCCGAAAATAGCAATAGGAGAAAGTTCAGTCGATTTTCAGGGATAATATTTTATTTTATTCGAAAGTACTTCTTATAGTCAGCAAAAAATCATGCAGACTAATATCCGAAATTCCACCAGTTGCAAGCCCCGGGAAAATATGTTTCGTCTTTGAAAATAAAACGCAGCTCTATTTTCTTCAGCCAAAGAAATAATGGAAATCGACGATCAGTTCCCAAATTCGGAAAATAAATGCCAAATAATGTACTCTTAATATTTTTCTTGGAGGTGAAGGCTGATTCCGAATCAATTAAGCAGAAAAACTACTCTTTTTCACGTCATTTGCTACATTGTATGACCAAGAAATTATTTTCAAAAATGTATTTCGTCATCAAGCATAAAATACACCCTGATTTTATTACTGCAAATATGGGTCAATACACGAGAAATGAATTGAAATCCAGCGTAATAGATGAAAGAACCAAAATTCCGCGGACATGACTTCCTTAAAGTCAAGTTTGAATAAGTAGAAGCATAATTATTTTTCCCTTCCGGTTATTCCGTTAGCTGTTCGCGAAAAAAATTCCTTCGAGGAAACGATATCCCGTTAAGAAAATTTTCTATCGCTTCCTCATCGCTATCTCCGCTTTGAATGTATGTCATAACCCGTTATAATCCGAATCCTGTCACGTACGAAAGATGAACGTCAAGTATTGTTTCAAGTGACATCGCGAAAAGTCGTCACGACGTCTCCCTCCGGAACTGAACCCCAGCACCCCCATTACCCATCCAAGGTCAATTCAACTTTCGACTCTGCTTTCCACGCGGCGCTAGACCCGCAACGACTCTCAACTTGTTCGACGATCCATTATCGCGGTCACGGCTGGAGAGCGGCTAACAAACTGCCGCTGATGGATCGACGACTGCCAGCCGCCACGGCACCGCCATCCGGGCTTCGCCGCTCGTCGCGGCTGCTGGCTGCGAAATTTTATTGGCGCACCGGTTATAATGCCACAAAAACCAACTACGCTGATGCAAAATAAAAAACCAAACAAAAGAAAGGGAACATTTCCATGCTTCTTTAATTCTTCCGGAAGAAGACATTTGGTTATTGTTTTTTTTTTTAGAATGCCTACTACAAAGATGCATCAGTGGCACTTCATGCAAAAGAAAACAAAACAATTTTGAATAAAAATAAGGAGCATTGTATTTCCTTGAATACAATGCGGATTTTTTCTAAAAAAGGTAAACAACATCAAACAAGGAGTATGTGTGTATTATGACTTAGGAGGATACACCATTTACAAAAAAATTGCAAGGCTTTTAGGTGAATATCGGGCAAGTAACTCCCACATTTTGACTCTCTTCAGCAAATTTTTCGCGGACGATTTATTGAAAAAAAATAAGGGTTTGCATTGTGGCAGTGTGTTTTGATTCTGCGGTAGAGCCAGGGTTTTTATTTTGTATGCAGATGCATTTTTATTGGCCGAAGATGACTGAAATGCCGCCCAAGTCCAAGATTCTTTTAAACAACGACTTAACTCCATAGTTTTTTTAAATTCTTCAACGTTAAGCATATGGTAGGAATGGAGAAAAATCACCAGTGATTAAGGAGTTTTTGGCACTGATTTCGTCCCTGAGCTGAATTTCGCCGATTTTGAAAAATGTTTCAGCTGAAAAGTGATTTTACACTAGGAGTAGAAAAATAATTAGCACATATGTATTCTTTTTTGCATTCCGCAAGATGATTGGATCGAAACCTGCATTCCGTCAAGCGGTGTGTTTTTTTTATTATCAATTATTTTTTCTTTTCTTTTTTTGCTCAAGAGAAAATTAAATCTTCTGTAAATCCATAGGATTCTGAAGCGTACGCATACCGAGAGGAAAAATCGGATCTGCGGTTGGCAGAGGTTCAGCGGAGTACTGTTCAATGTTTGAACAACGCATTAACTCCTGCTCGTCTTCAAGGCCAGCAAATTTTATGCACAGCCACGAGCATCGACGACGTGTAGAAAAAAAAGCGAATAAAAATCGCAGAAAATCCTTGACTCACTTCCTTCTGCTTGAATCTGCTCCACGCGACCATGTGGCTGTTTGATCAAGGTCTGCCCTGATTTTTTGCTCTTATTCTTGCTCAGAAACGCTCGCGAAAATATTTTTTATGTTTGCCGAATGAAATAGAGCGGAGTGATGAGGAATCGACGTCGATTTACGCCATCCACTTCAAGGCCACGAGACGGAAAGCGACACTATTCCGGTTTACTTTGCACGTCGTCTCAGTATGAAACACTTTCCTCCTTATTTTTTTTTACTAGCTGGAAAAATTTCGGTGGTCGACGGGATTTGCTCACGTCCCCCACAATAGCGTTTACTTTCAGTCTAGACCCAAATGGCTGACGAGTGACGAGTCAATAAAACGAGAAGAGCGAAAAAAAGCTTTTCCGTGGCGAGAGACAGACAAATGACTTCCTGTCATTTATAAACTTGAATATGAGTGTTATCTTCAACTGGGCACCATCAGCATAGACTTTTAAACGTCTTTTTTGTGTGTGCGTGTTCCGCGATCAGCATGCATTTAAAAGAAGCAGTTTTGGAAAAGAGCTTCCGTGTTGACCAGAAATATGCCAATTTATTTTCCCTTTGCGAGCTTCGGCAAGGTGGAGAAGCTTTCAAAGTTTAAGCAAAAACAGTGGACGCGAAATGTCCATTCTTTTGTATCGGGCGCAATAAACCTATAAATTCTCTTTTGTTTAAAAACCTCTGTGATTCACAGCACAGAAATTCACTCCCATTATAATGCCAAATTTACTGAACTACTCCATCCACGCTATTTAACGCGCTTGAATTTAATTTCATTTGAGTAAACATTTATAATTTTAGCTGCCGTAATTCTTGATTTTCAATATTTTCACTGTAATTTCCGAGGTGGGTTAATTGGCAGGAATTTATTTTAACGTAATTTTGCACCTAAAAAATTAAGGATACTATTTAGAAGGAAAATGGTACTAACCTTGAGTAAATAGGGTGTAGTATATTTTTCAGTCGGAATAGAGAATTTGCCATTATTTACTAAGTTGTAAATACGAAAAATAATGACACCAAGCATGTACGGCACAAAAAGCAGTCACGATTTATGGGGAAGCTAGTACCGCAAAATGTTATGCATTTGAAACACCTCAATTTTGCATTTAGAATTTATTTATTTTTTACCGGGAAATAACAATACCGAAGTCTTTAAACCTGGTGTGATCAAGCTAGTCAATCTTTTTTTTTTATGAGGGTTCACGTTAATGCAAGCCACATTGAACTACAGAGGAAGACAAAAAGATCTTTTTTTTTTAAATCTACGATCGCGCTTCAGAAAAAGAGGAAGTTTTGATACGAGATGCCCAGCACATCAAATCATTCAGGGTCACGAATGCATGGGTCCAGGAAACGAAAGAGCCAATAACTAGGCCCCAGGGCCGTGATTGATGACCGGGACACGCGCAGGCGCCTAATTGGCTCCGGAACATCATCGATGAGTCAAAATAAATCGCGTAAACACCGGCTTGATGACCATGCGACGTCCGGCCAAGCTAGAAAAGAATGAAAAAAGAAACGACAAACCTTTATAAGAAAAAAAGAGAGAATAAAATAAAAACACGTCGTAGCAACCAAACGGAAACCAGAAAGAAATCGGTCGAAACCCTCCGCATGGAATCGCGGAGGCATTCCGAGGGCATCGATGGCCTGTCAGTCACGTTTCCCGTTGTCGATGGATAATCACCGTCTTGCTAATGACAGAAGGCATTAATCAACGCCTGCATTTGTGTGCGAGTGTCGTACAATAATGAAGAATATTTGGAGAAAAACTTGCCGTTTGCCGTATCCCGCGTTGGTGCTGATGTTAGTTGAATTGTATTCTTAACATTCCTGATGGACCTCCAACTGCATGTGGGGGGTATATTCAAGCCTCTTTCTTTTTTCAATAAAAGGAACCCTTCATTTGGAATGATGCAGGTGCAGTCTGTATATCAGTACTCAGGGAACCCTAAACAAACTCTCCATATAATAAAAAAGAATATTTCTGTGCGAGAATGAAAGGTCCACTGAGGTCAGAAAAAAATAATGTTCGCGTCCCAGAGAATATGTTTGGCATCATTTTTATGTAGACAGCAAAAAGTAATTACACCCACAAAAAGGTATTTGCAATCCCTTGACATCTTACATCCGCATTTTATAAAAAAATCTGTTAAACAAATAGTGAAATACAATTCCTGCAATTTCCTCCAAGAAGAAATAAAACAAAAAATCTAAGATTAAAGCAAAAAAGCACAAAAAAATTTAGTAGATTAAAAAATTAATCTAAAAAACCACGTTTTTAAAAAGCAAAAAATAAACTTAAACGTGGTGCGCATCTATTTCATTTGTATTTCACTTCTTCCCAACAATCTCCATGCGCAGCACCACGTTTAAGGAGAGCAAAATTTGAGTTGCAAAATTTGATCCAGACAAACAAATGGACAAGAATGCAAGTTAATAAAAACGTGTTAAAAATGCGCATCACCCAGACGCAGGACAATCAGAATCAGCGCTTTCTCCCAAAGACTGCGTGAAAATTTTGGCGATTTACGCTTCAAGTTATTTCAATAAGATTCAAAGAAAATCATGTTGAATATTAGGGTGAAAAAAATCCTCAATCTGTGGCTTTGACGTAGCTTCTGCGAAATATGCTTCAAATCTATATGCGATGAGTTCGAATGATGATGTATGCCAACTTATTAGGAACTGGTCTGGAAATACTCACGAAAGCTAGAATAATTTACTTCTCACCAATAACGCAGTCGGCCGGGTTGAATTTGACGGCATTCTTGTCTTTAGAAAAGCGCATTATACATTGTAATTCATCATTCATTTGGCTTCAAATAAAAATGCTTCTTCGAAGAAAGTTACAGGGTATTCCTGCATGTTTCGAGATGTTCATTTCACTTCTGGAAAATCGTGCAGTGTTCCTGTGTAAACTGTTCTCTGATGTGTCCACGATTTCGTCAAACAATTTCAGGTGTTTTGAAAACTGGCCAGGGAAAAACAGGGCCGAAACGGCTGGAACTCGGGACACGCCACGTTGGGACAAAATAAAAATAAAATTAAAAAACACAAAAGGCAGAAAAACTGAACCAGCTGACGGACTAGCGCAGACCCCTAGAGGCAGATGGTCACGAACATGACGCAAATATTTGCCGACGGCCGCAAAACGGCGGCTACTTGTGAGAAATGAATCTCGGTCAGGGCGCAGAGACTTTGGTGTCTGATTGCGCCATCGGCACCACCAAGGGAATCATGCCTCTGATGGTGAATTTATGGTAAAAAGAAAATGCAAATTCTGCTTCAAAAATGTCTTTGTATACTCGTATCATCATCACTCGCAACGCAGAGAGTTTTACGAAAATGCCAATGCAAATTAGAAACGAATCCTATTTGATCCGGAAATCGAAAATGACTAAAAAATGCCGAAAAATCGATAAGGCCCGTTAAGGAATAAATAGCAAGATTTTTCGCGAATTTCCTCGAAAATTTCTTGGTTTGGCTAAAAAAAATCCAAAAATGTTGAAAGGATGTTTTTCTCAATCATTAAATCAAATAATTTCGCTTCTCCTGATGAATGAAGATAAATCTTGCTTAAATAGAGTTGATTGTCCAAAATGTGAAATCAAGAACTTTACTTTTTGTAAGTTATAGCTCTGAAAGAAACCGCTCTCATTTCAGCAAAGCGCATCATTTGGTCAACTGAAAAGTTCATAATGCAGTTGTAAAAGTCCATTGTCATTTGTATATTGAAAATGTCTAAGTGGTGTAACACCTGCAGCATAAATACATTAGTTTGTGCATCACCAGAGCACATTCTCTTCTTATTTCCAGCATTTCATACTGATAGAAACAAGTTCAAGATAGATTTACAAGTACAGGAATTCAATGAAGAAACCCTTTCTGAAATCTTAAAGGATCAAGATAAATTGATGGCTTTATATGATTTCTCATCAAAGATTCTCTGTAATTTGTTCATTCCACTAAACCTCATACAGAAACAAGCTGAAGACCTTGTGTTTTAAATTAATTTTTACAGATATTTTGTTACCAGTGTCAGGGAATGAATGGGTGTATGCATACATGTCAGATGTCCAGTTGTATTTCATGTTGTATTGTATTTTCTTTTATTTTTGTTAGCAATTTGTGCTTTCCTGCTCTGAAGTGAGTTGGGTGGGAAGGGGGGTTTGGTTGTGGAAATCTTGAGTGAACCTTGTGAACGCTGAAAAGCAGCAAATAAAGTGTTCTGTTCATTCTGTTCATTCATTCATTGAAAATAAATTTGATTTTGTGCCAATTTTGGATTGATCAACAGCACAGGCTACCTGCTATAGGTGGGACTTAAATTCAAGAACCCCGTGGTTCCCCGTTATTACTGTACAGTATTAAATCTCACGAACTCCCCCTGATGGTTCCAATCCCCCGCCGTAGCAAAATGCATAACCGTGATTTCCATGAGCTGAACTCACTCTTGGTGTGTCGCACGAAACAGCTTCATCACTGGGTTCTCGCAGTCAATGTTGCCCGTTTTGCTGGCCTGTGGTTCGTGTATAGAATCTTGGTTGCACCAGGTGACAGTGATGGAGAAGGCTGTAACACTCGGCTTCTGTGTTGCGTTAGTTTTTCCCTGGCTCCTCTCGGGAGCATATGTGGAGAAAAGGAAACAAGGTGCTGAGGAATTCTCTCTCTCTCTTTTTTTGTTTCTCGCCTACGAGAAGAAAGGCAGAGCTAATTCTTAACCAGACGAGGATGTGATTAATTCCACATCATGCTCGAAACTCAGCTCAATAGCACTTCTAACTGATCTCTCAAGGGAACAGAATGAAAGAGGCGAAGATTTTTTAAATGAATCTTGATGCTGATCAAATGGAAATGATTTGCCAGATATATGATAAGTTTTGGATTTCAGGGCAAATTCAGAAAAATATAGTGCTCCGGTAATTCATTTTCTTGATGATTCTTATTTACATATTCCTCAAGAATTTGAACTCGTTCTTGGGTCTCATATGCGATACTGAACTATAAAAATTTTGCATTTTCAAAAGTATGATATGATTTCTAATCAAAGATTTTCTCTAAATTGTTCATTCAACTAAACCTTATCTGGGAACAGGCTGAAGACCTTGTGCTTTAAATTGGGTTCATTAACTGCTGCAATTGCTTTAATTCTGGCTTTTGCTGAAATTCTTGTTGCTGATATTTTGTTTTCAATGTTGGGAAAGAAGGGGTGTACGCATACACATCAGTTGTGCAGTTGTATTTTGTGGAATGTATTTTCTTTTATTTTTGTTATCCATATATGCAGCTATTTTCTTTGTTTACCATTCTGAATTTAAATAGAATGCCTTTGAATGGATTTGGGTTGGGTGGGGAGGAGGTTTGGATGTGGGAATGTTAATTGAACCTTGTGAATGCTGAAAAGCGGAAATTAAAGCTTTTTGTTCATTCATTCAAAAGTTGAATATCATTCATTCTATTTTGCCCTTTTATTTCTCTTCAACCCCAAACTGTCATCTATGGACACTATATAAACTATTCCTGAATATTAAGGACATCATTATGGATTGAGTTTTGGCTATTCTTAGACACTTTTTGCACTAAGACTTATCATAAATCGGAGAACATCAGCTCTGAAATCACATATGTATGAAAGGATTATTTGGAAAATGAGTGAAGTAGCAGCTCTGGTCGATTTTTATTTATTTCATCATGAATGGTAATAAAACCGGGTGGTTGGAAGATTTGTTTGCATCAGGAAAACAGAGAATGATACAGTCAAGCGTCTGAAATGATTTTATCGCACTAGAATTTTTATACATGCTTGAATTACATCGTTAAACGTTGAAATACCGACTGCGTGCCAAAATTAGACACTTAAAAGTCAAAAAGCTCGTGCAGTTCGAGGTATTTTTCCCTTCAGACCCCCAAAATAATATGCAATAAATTTGAATCTGTGTGAAAAAATTGTTAGAGAATCAGATCACGTGTTTTCTCACAAAAAAGTTAAATGCAGTTGAACCTTAATAACTCGATCTACTTGAGTTGAATACCTCTCCACGCCAAATTTCTTCCAAGCCCCAGACTAAATTCCCTTGAAAACAATGCATTATAATAACATCTTTAGCTAGAAGGCTTTTCCTCTCGAGCCTTCGTTCCTCGGATTTTATGAGGCCTTTTGGTTATTTTCTTGGCACAGGAAAAAAAATGAAATTATATGTTTTTAAAGGAAGTAAAATGCAGTACTAATTCGAAAAATGAATTCTTGCCTCCAATTCTTGTCAACTCATATTAGAGGCAATTAAAGACCCAGAAAGTCTCCATTTTAAATTCCCTAGTATCTTCTACCTTTCCCAAGACAAAAATAATGCTTGTTTTCTTAACTTCAAACCTTTGTAACTATTTTTTTTTGTGGCTGGTTCCATGAAATTTGACTTGAAGTGGTTCGACTGTAAATTTCTGGTGCGAGACTTAGCCTATAATGAATGAATGGGCCAATTAATCATATTTTCCAACAAGGAAAAAAAGCAAAGTTTTTCTCCTCAACTTACCAATACTTTAGCCGTTCTTTCAATTAGCCGACTGTTTCCCTTCAGTTTCCGCCGGTGAAAACCCACAGAATGTCACAAGACGAGGATAGCAGGAACCTCAGCAAAAACCCGGCGGACAGAAAGGGAAACTTTCGCTGAGACAAGCTCATCATCGCTGTGTCCGGGCCGAAGAAGACGCATCGCGACAGAGCCGTGATTCATGAGCTATTCCTCAAGAAGACTACCAACAAGCACACAGCAGACCCCAGCAAAAAGACACGAGGAAGAGAAAAACAGAAAAGAGACCCGAACACACACACACACCACAAAAAGGGGGGCAAGAATCCCTGACAACAAGAGTCCGGCGCGAACAATGCTTTCCCGAGGTTCCCAGGCTGTTTTGGTATCCGACACCTATATATATATATATATATATATATATACTCCATAGAGCCAGGAAACACAAATACTTGCTAAAATCAGGAAATTTCTGGCTTTAGTTCGGGAATGAGCGTCAGAATTTCACACGCTGGAGCTGTGAGCAGCAGAAAACAATTGTTTGAAACCTGAAACTATTGTAATACCATACAGGATAGGTTTCATTGGTCTGTCGGACAAAATGAGCCGGAAAAAAGATGATTCCTCGTTCATCAAATCGGGGTTTGTTCAAATCTCACTTCTATTCTTGAGGGTCTATTCATTCTCGAGTCCGACAACAGTCTGCTTGTAGCCAAAAATGGTTGATTGCCCCACACAGCAGACCCGCAATTTTCGAGTCATCCATGCTTTCAAAAAATAAAAATATAAATTATCAGTTCTCATGAGCTCACTCTCCCTCTTTTTCGCTTTTGAGATTGCGCAGCTCGTAGAACTCGATTGGCAAATCCTGCTTTTACAGCAATTGACCCCTGCGCGAATCCATTCGATGAAAGAGGGAGGTACTGTACTGTATATGTAAAAATTTTCAAGAGGAAGACGCAGAATAATTTTTAAAAAATATATAGAAGACTGTGAATAAGCAGGAAACCTCTTACTACCCACGGCTATATATAGGGAAGAACAAAAGCGCCAGTTATTCGCAACAGGTTGGAAATCGGTTCGTATAGCCGACCCCGGCTTCACGAGCAAACACTCAGCGCATTTCATCATCCCGCCCGGATGAATAAAAAGCGCGTCCGGACACTTGGCGAGACCGATGAGCTGATAATGGCCAATTATGAAGACGGATCGACTCGCGGCATCTCACCCCGTTCCCTCTGCCCTTCTTTCTTTCTTTCTTTCTTTCTTTCTCTCTTTCTGTGTCTCTTCCCCCCTCTCCCTCTCTCTCTCACCTGATGGCAAAGTGCACAAAAGTACTGTGTCAAACTAGCACTCGACAAAGCGTGAGGAAGGATAATATGAGGAATACAAGGAAAGGAAAAGAAGATACTGTCATAATTGCCACGACTACAGGAATGCCGAAGAAAAAATTGTGCGCGTGAAACTGGGAACCCGGCATTACATTTTAATGTGATGTGCGCGAAGCTTTAAAAAAAAAAAACCTGACACTAACTATATACGTGAAATAGAGCAAAATTGTGGAAATTTGTGCAAATTTAGTGGGAATTGTTGGGAATAATGCCGGAATTTTTCTTGTCGTGCAACGCTGAAAACATTTGAATATAAATAATAAGCGACAAGTTTTCTTTTTCACCGCTGCTGCACTATAGGAAATGAAGAACGAAGTCTTGATACTCGTCATCAAAAATTACTTTAATTTTGGAAATTGAATAATCGTTTTTCGATTTAGCTCTCATTATTCATTCGGAGGAGGGATGTGATTTTCAGACATATGGAACGGTTTCAAAGAAATTACTTTTTGACATATTGGTGATGGGATTAAATAAAAAGGCCAAATGTCACACCTCATGGGCTCTGCCCTCGAAAAAACACTTCTACTTCAAAAAAGATTTGAAAATTTTGATAAAATTAAGATTCTTTACCCCAAAAAGGATGAAGGAGCTGGATTTTGCGACACTAAAAATATTGAGAAGCAAATCAAACTTTATCCGAGCCATTTCCTTGACGTAAGAAGGGGATGAATGTACTGAAAGATGCGTCAGTTATTATTACATTTCATGGGGCAGCAAAGATCGTTTATTTTCAAGTACTGTATATTGTTTTTCAAAAACCAATTCCCTGCCCAATTTATGCTCGTTTAGATAAGGTATAAAATTAAGCATTTTCATGCAGAAGTGAAAAATTTGGGACCTTCCATTCTCTTTACTGACGTCAAATGAATTTTTATACCAACTCAGTCGGTATATACATTATTGCAGAATGTTTAAAAGAAAATAGATACAGGTTAAAAAAAACTCTCCCGCGGGTCTCATGTTTTAAACTGTATGTACATATCGATTTAGTAGCTAAAATTACAAGATAAGAAATTGCCAGTACCCCTCACAAACATTTCTCAAGTACAGTACTTTTACTCTATATCTAAACCGAAAAAAAACCCAGGAATTTATGCAATCCGAGTCCAGACTTCTTATTTTGGAATTTCTTGGAATAAGCTGAAAAAGTTGGTCTACGTTCCTACAAAGGAATGGTTCATCTCAGAAAACAACACACAAAAAAAGCTGCGTTCGAATTAATAACCGTTAAAAATAGTATCTTGAAAATGAGCAGAAAACGCACAAAAGGAATTTTGGGTTCGACGTACACGCTCACCTTCAAAGCGCTGATTACGATGATGAATCGAGCTCGTGATGGTTGCGGTACTTGCAGCAATGAAAAATAATAATACAAACTTGTTGCAGCGGAATTCTTATTATTATCGCCTCTTTTTTTTTGTGTGTGTGGATAATTCTGTCTTATTCTGAGAGATGGAGAGAGAACAGAGGAATTACAGTTTTTTATTATCCGTATTCCATGATAAAAATAAATAAAATAAGTTCATTGCTCAGCCGGAGCTCGTGGTATTTAATCTCTCGGGGGCAATTTATTCGAGGTGAAACGTGTTGTTCGTGTTCTTGCTCGTGTATCATGATCATTGCCGTATGCATGAGGTTTCAACACCAATAACGGGTTGAGTTTTTCTACGAATGGGCATGAACACGTTTCTTCCTCATCTTTCGTGCTCGTCCATGCAGAGGCTTGAGTATATTTTCTTTTACTGGCCGCAAAAAAAGCAATCAAATTGATAGTCGCGAAAAAAGTTCACACGAAACATCATTTTGGAATTTATTAAAAGACATTAGCATGGGTAGTTAAACGAAGGCTATATTCGCTTTACTTAGAGGCCTCAACTTACAGTACTTTTTTCCAGTAATTGTGGTTCCAAAAATTGTTCTCAAGTACTGCACAGAATTTAGCCCAAAAAATCGGGGGAGGCGGGGGAGGAGTTTTTGGGGAAATTATTATTGACTTGCTGGTTATAAATAGAAAAAATTAGCTGGGAGCAGGCTTTAACTGGTGCGTTAATGTGGGTTCGATAATTGCCTTCTGCTGCAATTCGTATCACTGATATATTCTCTTTTTGTTAGTGGGGAGGGGAAGAAAGTGCATGCATTTACGTCAGTTGTGCAATTGCACAATTTGGGATGTATTCTCTTTTCTTTGAATATCCATGTACAGCTCATTTCTCTATTTTTCCATTGTGATGGGATGGAAAGTGTTTGTAAGAATGTGGGTGGTGAGGGGAGGGGATCTGGATGTGGGAAAATTATTGCTTGAACCTGATGAATGCTGAAAAACGAAGGATGATAAAGCTTGCTGATTGATCAATCGATCGAATAGTAATTGAAGTAGGTCTTTCGACATTTCGCAAATAAATTTTCGCACTCAAAATGATGGACAAACGCTTGATTGAATGAGCGATGAATGAAAAAGGGAATATTGCTCATCTGTTTATCAAAACCTTAAGTAAATTTTTATTGTCCCAATTTATTGTCCGGATACACGTCAACTGGAATTTGAGAAATTTTATCAATTTTATTTATATATACAGTAGTTGATCGACTACGAAAGCTAGCTGTGCAAGGACAAATCACCGACGAATGTTACACTGCTAGTGTTCCTCGCAACGGTTCGTTTGCTCTTGATAATGCCAGGTCTTTTGGCAGATGATTTTACTTTTTCTCCTTTTTGCAGATCCTGGTCTTCTCTCTTTTTTTTTCCAAGCATGGGGATGTTGTGACATTTTTGAGTGACAGCGACACGGCCGCTCGATTGATCCCGACGAGCTGCGCTCGTGCGCACAATAACGCCACCCGAGGTTGACATTAGCTTTTGAGTGCCATTTCTATTTTTCTTTGGATCCCTGTCCCAGCTTTTTTTTTTTTGCCCTTCTGCATGTTTGCACAACACGACAAGCTCCTTATTCTACCGAGCGATGCTGTGACAACTCCCGGGGCTCATTTGATTCGAACATGAAGCTTGGTATTCACGAACGCAGAGCGTCCGTCAGCCCTCATTTAGTCCTCTTTTTTTTTTTTATAAAGCAGGTAGTTCGTTAATTGGGTCACTGCCAAAATTCTTCACTTGTTTGTGGGTGCTTTTGAAATCAAGCTTACACATCACAGCTTTTGAGAGGACAGGTGGGGAACTTCTTTCAAAGAAATATTTATTCTGTCAGTCGGTATCTGATTCTGAACCAGCTTCCGTTTCAAGACGAAATTTAAGCGTGAGAATGTGAACGGAATTCGCCACCTGACTTATTTTTTGTTTAAGGAATAAAATTCGTACTTGATCGAAAGTCATGCTGATGAAGATTAAATTCAAATTTGATAAAGATAATTTTATTTTGATGCATCTGCTTTTTAGAAGTATAGTGTACAATACAATGAATGTCTCCCGTGAGGAAATATCGCTCTTTAGAACATTCAAATGTTCGAAAACTTCCGAGATGAATGAATTTTTTAGATGATTGATGCGCATGATTAATATTTTTGCAAAATTTAAAGTAATCGACTCAAGTTTTGAGGCTTCTGAAACGAGTAGCTCCAAAATCCGTGCGCATCACAAACGATACGTTAGTCAAAATGTTGAGAGAAGATTTCAGTGTTTACGCATGGTAAGAATTTTAAATACAGTATGAACACGATAAAGATTCAGTTCTTTATATCCTTATTCGTGGATGTGAGAATAAATAGGAAGTGTTGGAAAAACGTCGAAGCAGCTGCACATTAGGCTCAAATAACCCCTTCCATCTTTATCCGAAGCTTGTGCCGTTATCATGACTTTTCCCCCCCCACAAAAATCAGCTACAAAAAAGAGAGCAAAACCTAACCTTCAGTCCCTTTTCCCTGTTTCTGCACATTTTCCTCCCCGCACATTTGCGGAAAATCCTCCGCAAGGGAAATTGACGCACAATGAGGAAATGTGCCGTTTTCCTCCCTGTTTGCCTGGAACACAAAGGGATGATCCCGAAAGAGGGCGCAGTGACTTTTTGGGCCCGTGCCGCGGCTTTTGGCATTTTTTTTCTCCTTTCAATCCGATCATCATTGAAAGTCGCATCAAACACCAGGTCAGGGATTATCCATTCCCTTTGTGGATATAACAGTAGCTTCAACAACCATCTGCCAGCACGGGTTAAAAAAGAAGAGAAAGCATTAAGGTCCGGCAAAAGATTCTCTTATGTGTAAATTTTCAACTTTATTGGCATTTTAGGGTCTGAAACTTTTAGAAAAAATGAAGACGAAACCTGGAAGCGAATGATCATCTCTTGATCATCAACCAGACAAATGCGGGAGGCATAATTTTTATTAAAACCTACATTTGCACATGATTTTCAACCGGTGATTACTTCAAGTAAAAAAATATATAATGAACAATGGGAAAAATAAGATTCTATTCAATGTTGGAATAAAAGAAAAAAATGCGAATCGGCTTCAATTCAATGCACGGAAGTTTCTCGCTCTTCTATGTTTAATAGATTAAAAATAGAGTATTACGTTCGAAACATCACTAAAATGTTACTGTATTTGCATGGGTGTATTATAAATGTTCAGAAGTACACAAATTCAGATACTGTATAATAAATACAAATTGCCAATTTAAACTGCTAAGCATTTATATTTACTTTCAAGAGAAATCAACTGTCCAGAAGCAGCAGAGTTCTTGAGAATTTGACATTTGAATGTTCAACATCCTACTTCGGAGGTTTCTGATTTGCTTCCGGCAACCATTATGTACAATACTGGAGTACAATATTTTAAACAATTGAACTGAAGCCAAAAATTCGGGTTTTCAACTTATTTCTGGCTTTTTAAAGTATTGCGGCTAGGACATTTCTTGTATAAATTTCCCTGGTCCACCCGGTATTGTGGAAGGGACGGGAAATCGCGTCGATCGCTCGAAAGCAGGTGCTGGAAAGACGATTGAAACAATCCGATGCGATAATTTATTTGCAGTTGGCTGGAATAAAATTCAATTCTTTCTTCGGATGATTGAACAAAACGATTATATTTTGCTACTAAAAACCATGAGTCGAGTGGGAACAATTCAGGAGACGACGGATCCGGATTCGTTGGCGCCAGGAACGATCCGATCGATCCGGATTTTATTGTCACAGGGATCCAACGAGGAATATGAAAGCAATCGAAAATCGGTTCTAAATTTTCCGCTGGAGAGAAGTCGAATTGACTTTAACGACGTCCATCGTATACTCGTGTCACGAAAAAAAAAAAATGTTTCATCGAGTAAAAGACGAAAAATGATGGCACCGGTGATCAATGTTCTTCGAAATCCTCGCCTTCAAACTGCTGCTGGCCGTGCAAACTTCGACGGACGTTCATCCTGTTCATCCGAGTTGGCGAAGGCACAATTTGCAACGCTATTCTATCTGCCTCGTCCATTGTTGCTTCCATGTAATGATAAATAGCCAATAAATGCCTGTGGGTCGCTGTGAGCCAGTTGAGGGAAGTCACGAATCCTTCCATCCATAATCTGCAGCAAGAATTGCCCAAGATTTATCAAAATCGCAAGCAATAATCCATTCAAGAAGATTTAGCGCTGTATTTGAAGATTAATTAGGTCTTGACCTTGGTGCGTAAATCTGTTGCTTGACAAGATTTTGAAAATCGGACCCCCTTTTCTTCTTTCAAGCATATAGTTCTCAGAGAGCATATCTTTTTTTGAGTACCGGAAGGATCCAGAAGTACCCCTCGTTTAATCCTTCAGCTTGACAAATACTCCGATTTCTAGTACTGACAGTGCAAAGCTAATATTGAGACATCCACGAGCACCTACCGGAAGTAATTCTCCGAGACCTCGTTCTTCAGTACTGTATTTCAGTACTAAGCGACAATTTCTACATTTTCCGTTCAAATAAATCTGATCGTCGTGAAAAATTCCCGGT
The DNA here is from genome assembly GCA_905338405.1 of Notodromas monacha. Classification (NCBI taxonomy): domain Eukaryota; kingdom Metazoa; phylum Arthropoda; class Ostracoda; order Podocopida; family Cyprididae; genus Notodromas; species Notodromas monacha. Next base: position 65,968 of record CAJPEX010000326.1, read on the forward strand.
GTCCGACGAAATCTGATTAATGTCCCAGAAATATCGTTTTGTGGTTTGTTTTTGAAGTGTTGGAAATAACAAACAATACACGAAGCAAGCATTTTTTTGGTTTACCAACGTAAAAAGTGAGTGAAAAGTTTATAATTATAATGAATGAAAATCTTTCAGTTTCCTCGAGACGTCAGATAGAACAGGGCGGGCCATCAACTCAGAAATCATCAAGTATATTTCTCAATTACGCCGAATTAATTAAATTTCCGCTCTTCGTCAATTTTTGTGTGGATCTTGTAACATTCCTAACACACTTCTGAACATCCCCTTAGCTATTTAACTATTCGGATGATCAGAATGATCATTACCTCGATTGCTTCCCGTCTTCCAAATTTTAATTGTCTGTCCTTATTTCCTTGAAGCAAGAGAAAATCAATGAAACAAATGATAATATGCATCTTGAAATGAAGTGAAAGACGAATTGATACGAATGAACCCCTGCCTCCAAGTTCAGCAAGCTGTTACAATTTCCCATACATTTTTTTTAACATTTTCCTCACATCAAAAATGTTTGCTTCCTTTACTGAAAACTTCAAAAAATCAAAAACTCCCTGAGTCGAATTTTTTTCCTAGTCCCTAGAATCTTGAATTATAGAGAGGTTCAACTGTATTTTTTTTTTTAATGTGCCCCGACATTTGACTAAGGGAAAAGCCGAGGCTTACTTAGTGGTTCTGGGTCGGTCTTTGACGACGAGTTCGAGGAATTTAAAGGATCGATACATCTGCTGTTCGAGCAAATCGCTGAGTGTCTTGAGTCTGCCCGCCTCAAGCAGGTGCAACATGTAACGCTGGCTCTCCTCGTACTCCTCGAGTCGCTTCTCGATTTTCCGACGCTGCTCTTCTCTCTCGTTTGACTCCACTTCCTCCTCGTTCAACTCTCCCACCTGTCCTCAAAACAAGGAAAACCAAAAATTATCGCTCACTTGAAAGAAAAAATAATCTTATCCAAATGCAATTTTACAGTACTGTGTACTTCGACAAACAAAGGGAATCAATCAATCTGGAGTCGGAACGCTGAAACGAAAATTTTAATCCTCGGAGTTTTGGTGAGATTCGCATTTTATCTTCGGCCCCTCGATTGAAATATAAATGCAAAATTTTAACGTGTCTGTTCAAAAATACGCAGTACATTGCTTTATAGAATACCACCCGTTCTCAACTGAGGAAAAAAAGATACATGCTAAACGGTATCAAAGATGTCTCTGAAAAAATAATTAAAATAGGACCCAAGTCTGACAAGAGAATTTCCGCCCTTTTCAGCATCGCACCAAATCTTTCAAGGTTCTATGGAACTATATGTGTTACATAGTTTGACTTGATTAAATTCGAGTAATGCGAATTTGATTGAATTTAGGGTATATTAAGAAATCTTTTATTTCCTAGCAAAGTCGAACCTATTTAAGTTAAATTCAACCGGAATCTAAAACAAATAGTTTGGGAGTTTCTGAGCTAGGGAATATGACTCGATTTTCTGTTGAAAGGGTTTATTCATAATTCATAAAAGTTCAAACAGCAGGTTTCCTAATCGCGTTTCAAAAAACGATAAAATTACAAATTGTACTTGCACAGTTTTCTGTATGAGTAGTCCTGACATTTAATTCCAGTTTTACAGCACAACAAATTTAGAAAGCATGGAGCCAACAAGATTTAACTTAGCAAGGCTTAAAATAAATGTATCCGAAGGAGAGAAATTAAATGGAAATTTGAACTGAGGAGCTTTATATTGACTCACAGAAGCTTCAATCGAAAATGTACAGCTGCATCTTTTGGGCCTCACACGCAAATGAAGAAAACAACTTTTTGCACGCAGTATTTCGAAGATCAAAGCTCTCCTAGATTAAAACTGAATCAAGTGAACGGGATACCGGAATGCATTCGCTCCAGTCTATGAGGAATCTTTCATAAAAAAGCAATGAACTTGACCCGCTTTTCAAATTTATGCACATTTCACCTTGAAAATGAGCACAGCGATGAAAACGGCAGCGTAAATGATCCCGAGTCCCACGACGCTGACCACAACAAAAAGGCCAACGACGAGTTGTTTCCCGGTGTTGTTTTGGTTCGACGGTCTCCTGCTTTGAGTCTCATACACGTCTCCCCACTGATCGCCCAGGAAAAAATCCAACACTGACATAAACGACTTTTGGATCGTTATCCAATCAGCAATTGAATCCATCTCGGGGTTCTCGTTCGCAGCGTGGAACCCAAACAGGAAGTGGCCTATGAGTGCCGAGATCGTGATGAGGAACAACAGCAAGACCATCAGTGGGAAGAAGTACGTCACCATGGGCTTCAAAATCGCATGCATCAGCTTGTCGTATGATCTCTCGAAGACGAATCTAATTGTCAAAAAATCCAAAAAAAATTTTTTTAAATCACGGAAAAAGAAACTACGCTATATCTGAAAAAAGAACCCTATATAATAGTGCCTGCTGCTGGATAATTGAGTGCTGCGTCCAATAATTACGTGACGTAAACCAGGGCTTGCTTCCGAGCAATTGCAGATGTTACCACACAAAACCGAACGAAGCATTATTTGGGTCAACTAAATGTCGCTAAAGCTTAGATTGATTTTGGCCGGTTCGTTATTTTTATTACTGGACATGCATTGATATTCGGTCTGGAGAAAGCTCACCCCGTAACTCATCCGATTTACATTACATAAATGAGTTGCACAAAATTTTTTCTGTGCTTGATACCTCAGACACCGTCTCACACTAATACATGATTGACCAAGTGAGCACGAAAATTTTAAATTGCTATTTCATCAATTCATGCGAACTTTTTTATTCAGAAATTTTGCCATTATTTTGAAGCTATATTCCCAGGTTCCTCAACCTTTTGAGCCCCAGAGATTGGAAAATTTACAGACAAATTTTGCAGACCTACAAATTTCCAGGAAAATTTCTGCGGGACTGGCAGATTTTTTTAAATAGAAAATTGTAGACTTGAAGAAGTTTTTTGAAAGATTTTATGATGGGTAGTGAAAAGTACTTCCTATTTTGCAGAAATTAAGTTATGAATCAATGAAAAAGCTTTTGCGGAATGCTTTCAAGCATTAATAATAGGAGAAAGGCCAACTTTAATTTTTCATAAAATAATTTTGACTGACATTGTCTTTCCAAATTTTCAGATAAAGTTGACAGACTTCATTGCTAATTTTATACATTTATTATGTGGAAGAAAATTTCCTGCAGACTGGCAAAAAACTTCTGCGGACCAGTGCTAGTCCGCAGATCACAAATTGGAGAACACCGCTATATTTCATGGTAGGAATTAGCACAAACATAAAAATATGCCACTTTATTGTATCTATGTGTTTCCTGCTTATTTACTAATAACCGCGTGCTCTCTTGACAATATCTAGATGAGTTTTGACTTTTTTCATCCCAACTGAATGTTTCGAACCAAACGTTCTGACATTCAGTTTCTAAATTAATGGAGATTTTTCTTCCGACGCATTTGAGGGCCAAAAATTTCGAAAAAATGGCAGGAACAAATAACCCTGCAAAATCAGCCTGGCTCTTTTTGGCGCACCGAGCAAGGTTTGCATACTCGCGCTATTTCGGGATCGCGATCACGAGTGTAAATTTAAAAATAAAAATAAAATTTGCCTGGGAAGACGAAGAAGTCGAATAATCTTGACTCGCAAACTATAAATCGCCCAAGTGACAGGAAAATGCTTGATTTCGTAAAATCGCGGAACTGCGACATCGACGTAGTGCAACAGCGTAAATAAAACACTGCACAGCACGACCATGGTTTCCAGTAGCGACACATGATTCCCAAAGCGACTCACTGTTTCAGAGGTCTGAAAAAAAAGAAGGAAGAAAGAAAAAATCGGGATGAGGTTCAATTTTTTTTTTCGTTAACTTATAATCACTTCAATCATGAATGTGGAAAAACGCCCGCTTCGCTCTTGCTTGTACGCTTGGAACTGGTCTTCATTCATCGTCTGACGGAGTTTTTGCAATTTTCGGTTCCAGAAAAACAAGCCCACGACGAGAGAGTATTCTATGGCGTGCAAGATAGTGTAGACCAGATCAAAGCGGTCGATGAATAATTGCCATTGATGTCGTTTCTTTTCGTCCGTCGCAAAAAGTTTCATGCCCAGTTCGCCTTGCACGACGATCATCAATGCCGGGATGACAATGAAAACTCCGAGCAGTCTTCTTCCGACTAATTGACGAGGAAGATAATAATCATGAACATATCAACTGGAATGTATAGGAAGCATTGCTATTTATTTTTAGTTCAGAATAATGGAAAATATGCCCTGCGAATGTGAAACGAAATTCGATTTCATGACGTATAGAAGATAATTTGAATGCAGACCTTCTGCACATGCTTCAATAATCAGAAAAAGTTCCTTAATCACCGTAGACTTTAATTTCGGAATTTCAAATATTTGTGGTTCAGCGAAACTTATTGTAGGATGAAATCTCCTGTCACAGTTCCAGTTAGCACTTCACAGTTTGCTAACTGTTTGTAAGACACCCAGATGCAGATGTAATTCGAGTATGAAGAGTGTACCTAAGTTGAAATGTCCCTAAGTTGAGTCTTGTTTCCCCATAGACTTACATTATATAATTTTTAATTGGTGTTTTATGGAAGGAATGCTCTATGAATACCATGAAAAAATTTGTTTGCCACTTGAATTTGATTCCGTGAATATCTTTTCAACCCAATAAGAACTTTTGGAGCATTGAATGGTGTACCTCTGTACAGTATATTGAAATGTTAACATCTGTAAAAATAACATTCAAGTCACATAGCAAGAAGGAAGTTCCTCTATGCTATAGGTAATTTTTAAAATTAGCAAAATGGATGGGAAAATGATGGGAGAAATACCAAAGAATTTATCTTGCATGGATCTTAGGGTTGGAAATATTTCTTGCAATTAAGCCAAATAAAAGTCAATTTTTTGGAAATTTAATGGCAATTTTATCATGCAATGTCTGCAAATCAAGTCAGTGTCCAGATGTCAGGCCTTTTTATGCCTTTTTATGGAAAAATAAATTTTCCTATGTCATATTATCCCCATGTCAAGGTGCCCGCATGTGGAGGTCTCACTGTAATTATAAGTACAGCATATTAGTTTTCAAAACCAGATATTATTTCAATGGCAAAAACATTGCAAATATTGACTTGATGGGATATTAATATCATGAAATACTGTAATAGAAAACCATTGTTTGAGTTTGTTGATTGTATTCAAGACTGTATCATTCTGAAAATAGCGTAGTGTAGAAAGAATCGCTCTAAATCAATGCCTTCAAGTTTAAAAATTAACACGCCATACGTATCGCCAGAAAAGGCGTACCTTGATTTTTTTCAAACGCATTTCGTTCATTCGATTATTTGCGTTAAGGCCATAAAATGTGATGCAAAGAAGAAAAATAATTCAACGTCTGTTTCGGAAAAATGGAAAGTTATTAAGTTCACGCAGAAGATGTGTCTCATGAAAGCACTCTTGAAAACGTACTGGAACAAGAAACTTGCGTTTTGACTAACTTTCATTTCTTTTCTTTGAGTCCTGTCTCACAGCAGATTGAGAAGCGCTTGTTTTGACTTCCGTCTCCAGCGCATCATCATCCAATGGGGTCCAGCGACGTAAAATAACTTTGACGAAGTCTTCTTCTAAAACCATCATTCTTGCTTCCCTGTTGAGAAATAATGTTTTCAATTTAGGCATACATAACGGCTCTTTTCTGAATAAGCTAAAAAAAAAAAAAAGAACTGTTTTTGGCGATACGGACGAGAACAGCCTTTTGTAATTATTCTCCAGCATTTTTTAAAACCAACAATGCCAGTTCAAGCAAGAAACTTCGAGGTGACAAAAGTTTTGCTTTTGTGAACGGTGCTCATCAGTTGACAGCAGATATCAAAAGAGCAGGTCATAAAATAACAAGAGAAAAATATCCGTTATTATAGTTGAAATTCAAGTAAAAAACGAGGTAGTTTAAAAAGAGCAGAAGCTGCACTAAAAATGTCAATCTCCAACAATAACATTTTAGAAATAAGATAGGAAGTTTTAATATATGCTTGCTGGAATGAAAACAGGCCACGTTATCTCAGAATGAATAAATTAAGCCACATTATTTTGCAGGCTCACTTTTTTTATCTGCTCTTCTAACTCCATACATATGTGTAAAATTCTTTGTTGAAGCCCGCTTTTTGAGGCTTGATGCTTGGCAATGTAACTTATATGTGGAATTTCAATGAATACAAAATCGAATTCAAATTTTCATTGTTCAAAACATATTCCACCTCGTCGAAAATGTTGAAAACATAAGTCCTACTTAAAATTTGCCAGTTTATAGTTTATAATCAATATAAACTATGAAATGGATAGTTTATAATCAATCCATTTCAACAAACTCGATTCGGCGTTTAAAATTTTGCGAATAAGGAGGAATTTCAACCTTTTACACCCTTTTAAAATCGAATTTCTGCGGTGAATCATCTTGCGAGCATCTTGCCTATTTTCTTACGGGTATTTTGTTACACCTCCTAGTCTAAAAAAAATTAAGTTCCTCTTGCCTTACTTACTAAAGCATATAGAGATTATTGAATTATTAACCCTTGGGCAGCAGTGCTGGGATTCATCTGCAAAATTTTGTGCCAGAAGTAAAAACAAAAATAGAGAAAACAAGAATGATTCGAAGAGCTGAAGTCTGGAAAAATTCCGTTTTTTTTTATGCCTGCGGAAAAATTGTCAGCAAAAAACGAGTTGCTGATGGGTGGCATTTTTTCTGCATTCCAGTCTATCATTGGAAAAACAAGCATTTTTGCTTTTGGAAAAATCCAATTACAGGATATCATACTTTTTTTTTGGGCCTTAAATGGCTTCTTAAATGAGTACTGGATACAGGATACTAAACTTGGAGGCAGGAGTTCATTTTCCCAATTAGTCTTTCACTTCATTTTGAAACACATCAACTTACTTTTTTTTTAGCTTTTCTCTTCCTGGTGTCAAGAAAATAATGACCAAACAGCATAAAAAAATTTATTTGAGTTAAAAAGGTTTTCAAGAAACGGTTTTTGATGCATTGTTTCTAAAGGAATTCAGACCAGGACTTGAAAAAAGGGATTTAGGGAGGCTCGACTTATTTAGGGTCAACCGTAATTATTTCCAATAAGATCGTAAAAAAAAAACAAAAATTTGACTCCTACTTTCGAATTACATTTTGGAAGATGACATGAATCCCAGACGGTGGTCCCTCACGCCACGTCGCCGGGGCACGAATTTCGAACCCAACCCAGAACCTATCGTAGCAGGACCCAAATCAGTCTTACTATACGCCTGCTTGCTCGACGCATAACTAGATACGGATCCAAGTCGAAGCCCGTCATCCGTGCTGTGCGAACCCAGGCCCAAGAAGCTGACCATCGGCAATGTCGAGAACCTGGTCTTCTGTTTGAATCGACTCGAATTTTTAGGTGTCAAGTCATCTGGCCTTTCTGCTGGTCGTGGTCTCGGTTTCGGTCTCGTCACCGACATCACCGACGGCTGCGGTTCGTGATAGGGAGCGATTTTCGAAGTGCCGATGAGTTCGCCGTCGTCGTCGACGCTGGTTGGTCCGGAAAGGCGTTTTCGCAGAGAGGACTCATCTGTTCGGACGCTCGCAGGCTGCATATTTTTCCCTTTTTTCCTTCGTCCTACTGTGATTATTGTACTTTACCCTTTTTTTTGCGGATTAACGACTGATCCCAGGTAAAAGCGAGTAGAGCTGGGCAACGTTTCTTTTCATTTATTGATTAAACAGTCAGCCAGCCTCTCATCTGCAGTGTATGATTGCAGGAACGTGTGTAAAGTAATGCTCAAAAATGCGGACGAATCGAATAACTTTCAGTGGCCTCATTCAGCCAAGCAATGAAAAAATGTACAAGACTGTTTGGTCCTGTTATATGCCTTTTGAACGGCAACTCATGGATTCGGAAATCCCCAAAATTATGGTGCTACATCGAAAAACAAATATAAATTGAGTGTCGTATATTTTTATGATAAAAAATTCGGAGAATTCTAAAAATCAAGTGTAATTTTGTGGCGCAATTCACCATGTATAGATTCTCGCATCAAAAATACTCAGACGACAAGTAATATACAGTGAGACCCCCACATGCGGACACCTCAACCTAAGGACAATTGGACATGTGGGCATTTCTTTTAGCATAACATATTTATGAAAAAGGTCCAACATGATGACCCTGACTCAACATAGGGACATTTTTTCATAAAATTGCAAATACATTTCAGGCCAAATTACAAGAAACAGATATTTCTAACCTTAAAATTGATGTAAGAAAAGTTCTTGAACATTTCTCTCACCAGTTTAACATTCATTTAGCTACTTAAAAAAATTACCTCCAGCAAAGAGGGACTTCCTTCTCTGTTTTTCACTTGAATGTTATGTTTACAGAGAACGCCAACATTTCTATCAACTCTACAGAAATATCAGTATTCAATTCCCCAAATGTCCATATTGTGTAGAAATATATTGATTGAATCAGTTTAAAATGGGATACAATTTTTATTTTCATGGAATTATGGTGAGTATTTTGTACAAAAACCACCAATTAAAATTACATAATATAAGTCTACGGGAAAATGAGGCTCAACTTAGGGACATTTTGACTTAGGGACACTCTTGGACACTCTTGATGCACAAATTATGTCCGCATCTTGGGGTCTCACCATATTTTAATGGCAGCAGTGATGCCCTTTTTCTACAAACTTTTTGCTTGGTGCAGTATAGTGTAATCCAAATAATCTTTGGTATCAAATAACACGTAAACTATCTCTACAACAATCTTGACAACAAAAATTTTCTCTGTAGATCAAATTTTGTGCTGGTCCCACGGGGTTCACTCCCCATGTTATACAGAGTTCCCAACAATGAAGTTTTTCTGGTCCCTTAAACTTCATTGTAGAAAGAGGGAGAGCGAGTCTAACTGTATTAATAACAGAACCTTCAGAAAAGAATTGCATACATCTATTCAAGATGTTTTTCAAATGGATGTTGTTGGTCACAAATGGGTGATTGCCATGCATTATTCACGTGTCCCACTGCTTGTAGCCTGTTGCTGTCCTTTTTTGCAGCCCAGTGGTGCCGCAATAACATTTAAGTTCACCGTTTCAATGAATACTCAATGAAAGAAAAAATAAAGAGTCTCAATTGAAGATTAATCTGGCTTGTGGAATGCTTTGTTTCATCTCAGTGAATTCACATTTGTGGGTAAAAACCGAGAATCCTGGTCCATTTGAGGTTGAATTTGCAATATAATTTTTAAAAAAATCGCCCATTCGTCCATAAGGCAGGTGAATGGGCTTCAAATATCGCGTTTTGAAAGTGTGATTTTAATGTTTTTTTTCTCCATCATTCTGTGTGCCTCTCTCTCTCTCTCTATCTCTCTGTTTGAAATACGGGCATAAAGTGTCTCCGAACCCCTCTTTCAGAAAAGTCGCCTGCCTTGCGTAGCTCGGGAACATTGTTTCCATGTGAGGGGCTGGACGGGAAAACCTGGGCCCTCGGTGGGTGATCCGTCAAGCGGCCCGTCAGCGGGATCGCCGGCCACGTCTGCAGCTCGCCGTCGGGCCCTTCGTCATCGCCAGGGCGTCCGGGTGGTCGACCGAAACTCAAAAGCGCGGAAACCTGTAGTGTAAGGGGAAAACATCCTCCCTGATCGTTGCCTCGGACAGCATAGTCCAGTACAGAAAAGTACCCTACAGTTCTGGTGAGTATTTTTTTTCTTCTTCTTTTCTTGAATGGATGAACAGAACACTTTATTTTCCGCTTTTCAGCGTTCACAAGGTTCAATCAAGATTTCCACAACCAAACCCCCTTCCCACCCAACCCAAATCCACTCCATGACATTTAATCACTTCAGAGCAGGAAAGCACAAATTGATAACAAAATAAAAGAAAATACAATACAGCATGAAATACAACTGGATGTACGGTTTTACAAGAAGAAATATTTCAAGCCGTACACCTTGTTTTGAAATTAATTATAGGATCAGCAAAAAAGATTCAGAATTTTATGACAATATTTGATGTTACTTGAAAGTGTGGTCAGAGAAGTGCTGAAAAGTAGAATGAATAAAATGTGACACGGCAATTGGCCGGTGCGCGAACCGACCAGGGATTCTCTCCCAAAAAAGCGCAAGCCTTTGTTAGATAAATCAGCAAGCAAAACACAAAAGTACAGAAATATTCACAACAGTTTTTCGGACCGCAAATATGCACAACAGGTTTTTCGCAGGTTAAAATTTCTGGCAAAGTACGAGATTCACGACGCAACGAAACGCTTCGACGGCAAAATTCGGACTGTGTCGTCACCCCAAAAATCAGGGGTTTTTAACAGAAAATTCGACAGGGAGGGTTGGATAATATTTTCAAGGAATCCCAGATGTTGGGTAACGAAAAATACCAGGTGCTGGTGTTTTTCACTATTTCGCAGTTGGACTCGTAATATTTTCTCAGGAGACAGGGTGGTTTTACGATTTTGCTGAGCTTTTACAAGGCTGAATTTGTTGTTCCCGAAGACCGGGTGTTTCGAAAGCTTGTAAAAATATAAACGAGAAAAGAACATGCTTGTAGAAGTAATTTAATTTTTGCTGGTACTTTTAGTGTTTCTTGACAGTTAAGAAAAGGTTTGGTCTTGTGAAGATAAATCGTTTTAGGGAAGAGGATACGATATTTTTTGGGAACGCGTCGCCAGCAGATGGTCGAGTTTTTCTGTGAGTTTTGGAGGGGTTAGATGACCCCTGTTTTCGCGGAAAAGAAAGAAGAAAAAAGGGGGGATTCGATGTCCCCCTGTTGATAAAGTGGAGACGTCGTTTTTGACGACTGTTTTGTCCCGGTTCCGGGGGTTAAGATATTGTTGGTGCGCCGACTTCGGCAAGTTAATTGATCCCGCCTGTTTCCCCGCCAAGGGGATTAATTTACAACCCCGGGCGCGTCCCGAGACGCGCCAATTTCGGTAAACTCGAGCTATTTGTCCCTTCTCAGGGAAATCGACACTGCCGCTGGTGTCGAGAAAAAATTCTGCACAAAATCCCCCCCTTGTCCTTGAGTAACCCCTTTTCCGGAAGGGGTTGCTCAGGACAACGCAAATAAAAAGGGCGTGAATTTTTTCAAAAATTCGGAGTTGTTCCTGGGTCGAAGTCCGGTGAGGATCTTGGTCGGGAGTCGGATGTGGAATTTTGTCCATCAGGCTTCTGACTTGGAGATTCTTGCTGGAGGGCTTGATCCTTGAGTGTGCCTTTAGTTTTTTGAAAAAGAGATCCCCGGTTTTTTGGTTTTTAAGGTAAGAATTTTGGGGTAGCTAGTCCCAGAATTCCTATTATTTTTAGTTTGCTCTGAAGACCTGATTCGTGCAGGTCGAGTATAGTTCACTTAACTTCGATGACCTGGTTCTCAGGTCGTAAAATTGTTTCTTCTATACTTCGAAGACCTGATCAGGTCGGGTGCCATAGCTGGCCAAAGAAGTGTTTTTTCGACGAGTGTGGTGGCGCCCAAGTGGTTCGTCAAAAAAGTGTTTATTATTTTTTGAGAAGTCAGTGCCGATGTTCTCGTGATCAGATCATCTTAGAGGAGGAGGTATTTTTATTTCTCCTCTTTTCTTTGATGGTTGATTATAAGCATCGGGGGAGTTCGACTGAGAGGTTTTTTACCAGAAATGGTTTTTGTCAATTTTCTTTTTGCAAGGATATCTCTACTTGTATTGGTTTTTCCCCCTTTTTAGCGTCAGAAAAGGATCCTTAAGAGAAAAGGGTTGTTGAACTCGTTTTTTCTTTTTAAGAGAAGAAAATCTAACGTAAGCTCATTTGGTGATGTCGGATTCGGACAAAATTGAAGAGCCTTTTGGGGAAGGGGTTGAGACAAATGAATCGTATAGTGAGGTCCCAGAGGATCAGGGGGAGGGTTCACAATTGCCTATCCTCCTGCAAGAGTCAGAGGATGAGGAAGAAGAGGAGATGAAGGAAAAAGAAGGTAAAAATTAATTATTAAGAATCGTCGGTGTTTGTTTTATATAAAGAGAGTTCCCCTATCTTTGTCAGTGTATAGATATATATATATATAATTTTTTAGATGGTCAACCTGAGGACCTCAAGATTCTGAGAAATGACCCGTTGGGACCAGCGCTGGCCGAGTTGGAAATAATGGTGAAATTACCGAGGTCGGCTCAAGGAATAGCGGAGAAATTGCAATCTCTGACTGAAGATGGATTAAAGAGGATAGGGGATTTCCTTCCTTTTTTGGAAGCTGAGGCTAATGCTAAAATTGGGAGGGATGGACTCAAGGTGGAGTTAGATCGATTAAGAAGAGAGTCACAGCAATATGCTGAGAATATCTCGTCTCAGAAGCGGGTTCTTCAGGCCATTATGGCTGAAAAAAGAGGCCTGGAAGAACAAAAACGAGATTTGGAGCGTAGTCAAGAGA
>CAJPEX010000326.1:80798-120355 GCA_905338405.1 Notodromas monacha
TTCGATGTCCCCCTGCTGATAAAGTGGAGACGTCGTTTTTGACGACTGTTTTGTCCCGGTTCCGGGGGTTAAGATATTGTTGGTGCGCCGACTTCGGCGAGTTAATTGATCCCGCCTGTTTCCCCGCCAAGGGGATTAATTTACAGCCCCGGGCGCGTCCCGAGACGCGCCAATTTTGGTAAACTCGAGCTATTTGTCCCTTCTCAGGGAAATCGACACCGCCGCTGGTGTCGAGAAAAAATTCCGCACACTGGACATCTGACATGTATGCATACACCCATTCATTCCCTGACATTGGAAACAAAATATCTGTAAAAAATTAATTTAAAGCACGGTCTTCAGCTTGTTTCTGTATGAGGTTTAGTTGAATGAACAAATTAGAGAGAATCTTTGATGAGAAATCATATAAAGCCAACAGTTTATCTTGATCTTTATTCTTTCCTTTTTTCCTCACCCTTGTCATATCCAAAATCCGAAAAATAGATCTAGACCAAAGAAATTGATTCTGAAATCGAAACGAAGAATTTTTTCTTCCTCATTGAGATTTTCGGTGTGATGCTGATTGTGCAATGAAATACGGAGACCAGGTGGGGATGAGACAAAAGTTAGAGTCGAGAAATTTAATTGGAACAAAACTCAGCGATCATTTGCTTTGCAGTCGGAATTTTCTCTTGTCGAGAAAATTTATCAAAGACAATTGAAGACCATTTTGGTAAAAAAAAAAGAAAAGCTTTAGCTCAGCTCATCTTGATGAAACAAATTCTTTAAAACAAGAATAGTATTATACCGGCGCAAAAAGAGTTTTTATTTAAAAAATTGTAGATGAGGTCTTCAAGGGATGTACTTTTTTATTTTAGGGGTGCCCGCCTTTATAAATTTCGAAGACATTCCACTACCTGGCTGCTTAATTGGTCTGAATTTTTGAAGAAGAAGCAGAATACGTTTAAATGTCTACCAAAAAGTATTTCAAGCAACACTTGAGAGTCTGCAAAACTTCTATACAACTTTGCTGGTCCGCAGACATTTTTTTGGGAATCAGCCGGTCCGCAAACTTTTTTATGGAAATTGGACGGTCGATCCGCTGGCCCGAAAAGGTTTGGGAACACTGCTGCTCTAGACTATACGAGTATTATAGCCGAACATTCCGTTTAGTTTTTGTGCCATACTTTTTCCCGGCTATGATTCCAAACGACTCTTGGATCACTTCTTAGAAACTAAGTGTATCTTAGGGCAAATGAAACACTTGATCGGTTCACTGCTCTGGTTGAGGCTTGAATTTTCGACTGTCAATGATTTAAATTTCGCGCTGAATTCGTTAATTTTTTTTTCTTCAATTTTTACGAAAATTTTTCTGCATTTCATTCATTGGTATAGAGCAGGATGGTAATATACGAGATTTTGGCAAAGAGAAACCTGATGAGATGCATCAACACCTTGTCCCTCTTCTCGTGTGCGCATTAATTAGCCCTGGAAGCACTACCACGGAGTTTTGCAAGTCAAACACAATCGACACGCACGAACAAACCCCTTCCGATTGCCGATTTGATTCCCATCAACCTTTTTCTTTCTTACGTTTGTTTTTTTGCGTTCGTTCTTTCTGAAAGCCTTTTCTTTCAAATTCTTCAAGCATAGAGATAGGTAAAATGAGGGGGAAAAAGCCGAGTTGATCAAATCGACTCCTGATCGCTGCTTGACATGTTTGCTGACATCTTCACCCATTCCGATCGGTTGTTGTTCCGTGTCCTGCATGCATTTCTTCATCATGTATTTTGTAAAGGAATGAACTGTATAACCAGTGTGGCAATAATAAGTCGGCATATGTCACTACTGAATGACGCTTCGCGATAATTTACTTTCTGAATACGAGTACCGTATATTTTATGACACTGTAAAAGTTTGCTAGAAGCATCTGAAGCCCTTTAAACAATTATGTGTTTTGCCTAATATGTATTTTCCAGGTAGGAAAGTAGGTGCTGATGCTGAATGACTGCAAAAAATAAAAATTCTCGCATTTTTGGAGAGATGTGCCAAGCGTACTTCGTAAAACAAATGGATTCTAACTATAAAAAAGTAAAGAAAATGACTTTTATCTTCAAAAATCCGTATATAATATCGAATCACATGCAGATCGATTGAAAAATCGAGCAGCTTTAAAACAATTACGCCTGCTTCCATTATTTTTGCTTGAAAAGATAGTATTGCATTTCATGAGCGTTTGATTGACGGAAAACCTTTACTTGAGGAAATTTGAAGTCGAAATTCTGAAAAATTAAACTGATGACACCCAACACAAATTGTATTTATGAAATAATTTTGTATCGAAATTTTTCGAAATAATATGTGGTATGTTTCAATGGAACATCTGCTTGTAAACTGCGGAATAGCTAAAACAATATAGCTATGCGATAGAAATTGGCGAAATAGCTTCTTCGAAAATCTGCTCTCTCTTTTTCTACAAAATTTCAACATTTTTATGCGGTTATTTTTACTGTATATACAGTATATCCATTCAAGTTTGGATGTCATTCCTTTTCGATAATTGAGCAGTGAATCTTTTAAAATCTATGGAATGCCAGGACTTCTTTTTTTTTGAGCGAAGGCTCTCAAGTCCTAACCTCCTGTTTTTGGTTATTTATCTTCAGGTAAAGACACGATAGTTTTGATGTAAAATTACAGTAGAAAAAATGTTTGAGCTTCCCTTTTTGGTAATCTTGTTTGCCTCAACAAAAACTAGGAATTGTATCGTGTAATTTCTTCTTATCCATCATTCTATTTCATTTAATCTTTCCATTATTCATTTTCATTATGTTGGTTTATTTGATGTTATAAGGGAAGATAGAGAACATTTGCTTCAAGTATGTAATATGATCCATCTATTGGCAATATAGCATAAGTTTTGCAAGTGTTTCCTGACGCTGACCACCGATTTCCATTTTGCAGTGCTGGTTTCCGTGCAGCTGGTAACCTTGCATACAATCTGAGAAACATGGGTTTTCTAATAAGTTCCAGAACGTTCATGTTGTTCCTGGAAATTCTCCCTTCATCCTGTACTTTAAATGCACAGTGTCATAACATCCGAATGACCGTGGTTTCAAATTCCAATGAAATCCGCGATTGCGATCCTCGGCTTTTCAGCACATTCGAAAATCAGTCCGAAAATCTCGACGAGACGGTCCCGCGCGCACAAGCCACGTCGCGGGGCGAATAAAACAAAGCCTCGCCCTGTCCATCTCGCTTTGGTTCCCGGACACACAGAGCAAAAACACAAAATAAGAGGAGGAAGAGAGAGGAAAAAAAGGGCAAGTGGAAAGCAGGAAGGAAAAAAAAAGGAGAGATGTGTTACAGAAAAAGAGTGGAGTCGTAGGAAAAATGCAGGGATTGTCAAGAGGATGATCGAGCACTGCGCCGCGCCGTACTTCGGCCCCCGCGCGTCACGGGGAACAATATATAAGGCAAAAATTGGACGTTTTCCTCCTTCTCTCCTTCAGGAAAATAAATATCCATCCAGAAAAATCCCGAGGACCCCAAGAATGCATCGAATTGAAGCTATGTAATGATGGAAGCAAGAAAAGTCTGACCGGAACAAGACGAGATCCCGCATATTGCCAAACCCCCAGACGCACAGGAGTTGCTCGAATAAAACTCACCTTCGCAAAAAAAGGGGCAATCGTATCTACGTATGTCTGGGTTGACAGTATTTTGTGTATACTAAGAAACCTTGGTAATCTGTGCCTATTTTACTTTCCTCTTCGGCTGATGAACCAGCACAGAAAAACTAAGAACAAATTTAATCAATCACTGCGATAAAGTTATGTTTATTCGTCGAGGTTCCCATTTCTGTCGCCGATCTGCCACTGCAAGGGATCTTGCAACTTTTTCTTTCCTGCATATTCCAACGGCTTATGCTCATCGTTATTAAAGTTTCTTCTATTTTTACATGAATATAAAATGAAATCTTTCAAACTGCTCAATGAGATCTAATCTTGCCGCAAAATGTGTCTCCGGACTAGACAATAACACGCTGAAATCCACGAGCTCGAATTATCAAGAGTCAAATTGATAACGCGAATTAATTTATACTCAAACCGAATTAATTTCATTCAGAATTTCTTCTCTACTTTCCTCAACCTCATTGGGTGAGATCCATATATTTTTCTGATATTGTTGATAGAATTGATATCACACAAGACAACAGAATCAAAGTTTCATAAAAAATATGATTTTAGCCTTTCTGGCTCTATAATTTAATTTCTTCACAGCTCTTTGACTTACCTTTGTTCTTCCAGGTTGTTCCACTTGTTCTTTTCCTTGGTTCACCTTGAACTCCACTTCGTAGTTCTTCAGCCCATGTCTCATTCGCATTCTTTTCACGTGTTCTCTGATAAATCTTGACCTGTCTGATTTTCAGCTACGGATGCCTGTCTAAGTAAGAATATGAGATGGTTTTATAAGAACTGGCGAGTGAGAGATAGAGAGAGAGAGAGAGCGACTGAATGTGCAATTTTATTGGGTATGAAGGTGTGTGATCTTTTTGAGTCACGAACTTGCCACAAAATATTGTACAAAACGCGCACATAAAAGGCCAGAGTCCTTTAAATATTCATGGAGAAAAATCCTGTATTTTTCATTTCAGTTTTATTAACCTATTGAAAGACTGATTGGCCTTGTTTCAATCCAAATTATGAGTATTGCAGCTAAAAAAATTCGCAGGAACGCATATTTGTCAATTTCAAAATACCAACTGCAGTCGAGTATATGATTTTCGGTCCCAAGTTTTCGAAGGAAAATGTGCGTGGTAAATATAGTAGTCCTATTTTTTCAAACTTCCTACCTTCTATTATAGTTCCTTTCTTCTCATAAAAAAACCATGATAAAATTCTTGAAAATTTTATATATTTTCCTTTTTCTTCGCAAGCCTTCCGCCCACTCTCTTCAAGCCCCCTCTCCTCCGTTTTTTTTGTTCTTTCTAAATCTCAATTTCGTGCTCAAGATGGCACGTGGAAAAGCAGGAGGCTTGATTTGTACAGCGAATTTCTTTTTTTCTTTTCTTTTTCATGCCTCGAATGGCAAAGAGGAAAAGGCAATTGCTCTTCATTCCTTTCGTCATTCTGCCTTTTTTTCTTCTCTCTTCTTCTTCGTCGTCGTATTCGTCGTCGTCGTATGCACTCCAATGCAGCAGCTCATCTCGGTGCTTTCAGCCCGAGAGCTGGATGACCAGCTAGCTCTCTCCGCGTCGTCCAGCATCAGGCCCGGCACTCGGCCCACTATCGGGGGGCCCCGCAACGCACACGCGGGACCTCATCCGTCCTAATCCATCAATCGCAGGGAGGATATCCTATTAAGCGTCATATTCCAACCGTCCAGATGCTGTGCCCAGGCAGCAGTAGCAGGCAAGCAGTGCAGTGCAGGCAGGCAGCAGCAGCACCGCAGCGAATGATACAGGAAACCTCGCCAACAAACTCCCGCGTTTTCTGTGAGTCCCAATTCCCTCTAGATGAGCGAAGAAGAAGAAGAAGAAGGAGGAGGAGGAGCGTGTTGAAGAAAAGAGATGAAAAACGACAGAGAGAGAGAGAGAGAGAGAGAGAGAGAGAGAGAGAGAGAGAGAGAGANTGCATCCGGTTACCAACTTCATGAGGGAACCATGGAATGTATTCTGTAGGGATCAAATTATGTTTCATATTTTATTTTTATTTGCTGATCAGAGAGAGAGAGAGAGAGAGAGAGAGAGAGAGAGAGGATTTCATATGTACGTGTGGGCTGGGGGTGAAAGCGGGCCAACTTATTTTCCCCGAAATTTTTTTGTTTTGTTTTGTTTGTGATTTGAATTGCGGGGAGTTATTCAGAAAATTGGCGATTCGAAAGCCAGAAGGCTTTCATGCTGGCTTTTCGGCGATTCATCTTAGTTTTCTGAATGCGAGAGTTCCGCCCACTCACTCACTCACTCACTAGCTCCGGACGATCGACCAAGAGTAAACCGTACCCGGCTTTCGTTCATTCCTGTAAATACGTACAGCATAAGATCCAGAAAATACCTGTTTTGGAGTTATAGGGATTTTATATTACAGTGATATCCTAATAAGATGCTTGGTGCATCATGAGTGTCCCCAAGTCAAAATGTCCATAGGTCCAGTCTCATTTTCCCTTAGACTTACAATATATAATTTTGAATTGGTCTTTTATGTACAAAATACTCACCATAATTCCATGAAAATAAAAATTGTCTCCCAATTTAAATTGATTCCAAACAATATATTTCAACACAATATGGGCATTTGGGGAATTGAGTACTGATACCTCTGTACAGTAAGTAAATTGGTGAGAGAAATGCTCAAGAACTTTTCTTGCATCAATTTTAGGGTTGGAAATATCTGTTTCTTGTAATTTGGCCTGATATGTATTTGCAATTTTATAACAAAATGTCCCTATGTTGAGTCAGTGTCCTCATGTTGAGCCTATTTTATTATTTTTTTATTAGAAAATAAGTATCCCTTTGTTAAATTGTCCGCAGGTCGAGGTGTCCGCATGTGGGGTCTCACTGTATACTCGTATGGAAGGATCAATGTTTAATTCGCAGCAGGGAGACTTCTGAAAGGTATAGATTTCGCACCTCCCTTGATAATTACATCCTGAAGTGCAAATGAATTTTGTCCAAAAAAGAACCTTCACATAATGGGGAAATTTCATGGAATTCCTCTGTTATGCAATCACTTGTTCTCCTCCATTTTACCACGTTTTTATGAACTCACTTTCTTGTCTGTCTGTCTGTCTGTCTGTCTGTCTGTAAGATGCGCACCACATTTAAGGTTATTTTTTGTTTTTTGAAAACGTGGTTTTTTAGATTAATTTTTTAATCTACTATAATTATTCTAAGAAGAAAATCAGCCGAGTTCAGTTGCCTTGCATTGCGTTCGGTTATTTTCGCTGCATTTGTTTTACTTGGTAGAGTTGAATTTGTTTCTTGTGCGAATTAAATACTTTTTGAGTTCTTTTGGGATTACACCAAGAATCCCCTCCCGAGTCCCCCGGCGGATTGTGTGTTTGATTTTTGATTTTGTCTTCTGATTTTGTTTTTTATTCAATTTCGATTTTCTTTGCGAGTCAATTCCCCACAACTTCGACGGGTGTTTCAAAATTTTTTAGGGCTGAAAAACTAAACGAACCTATAATTATTCTCGTTACATTTATATCAATGCTCCGAGAAATCTGAGCTCTGTGTTTCACACCATAATTCTCATTTTCCAGAAGGGATTATTTCGCAAACGTTCAAATTTGAGGAGTTATGAAATAAAACTGGAGTTCATCGAGGGAATCTTTTCACTTTTTTGTGCTGATAGAATAAACTCTCAACATCCGGCGGAATTCCTCTAAAAAATATGAAAATTTGTCAAATAAAACGACAGAAAATTCATTGTCCGCTTTCATATGGCACATATTTCGGAAAAAGCCGGGTTGGAAGTAAGATCTCAGAATGAATTCCTTTCAGCCTAAAAATCACAACTAAAACAGCGATTATTTTTACACTTGATTCGAGAACCTCAAGAAATCGACGAAAAAGTTTCTCAGTGAAAAAATGCACTTCTAGGCATGAAAATACGAGCACATTTTTATCTGTGGCATGGAAGTCAAGCTTATAATGAAAAATGACTCCATTATTTGATATGATACACCTTTTCGCTTCTCTGAGACTTTCAAACCATTCATGGATTTGCACACGATTAAAATGCAAACCAGACATTGGATTAGCCGGAAATTGGCAAATTGTAATTCTTGCTAGCATCAGAAAAACCAATCGCTCAATATTATAGATATTTTCCTGGGATAATGTAAATTTATGATAAAATTCCTCGATCGAAGATTCAACAAAAGCTCTACTGCATTACTAAACAATTGTAAACCTTCGCCGGTGTTATATACGATACTGTGCATGTTTCTGCTCATTCGATAAACCATTCGATTTCTCTTAGCTCTTTGAAGTCATCTATATGCACGATTCTTGGCCCGCCTTTCCCTCAGATAAAATCGCAAACGTTCGCCTTCTTAAAAAGAATAAAAATATAAATTTTAAGCATTGGAGGAAGGAAATTCGGAATAAGTTTCCTCGGAAATTGATGAAGATATCGCCGGAATTAGTCTCAGCAGTCGGTGATCGACGACAAGCGACGTGCGTCCTTGATTCAGATTTTGACAAAAGGATTCGACAACCACGTGCCTGCATATATATATATATATACTCTGCATAGATCAACCTTCTTTTGGTTTCTCTGGTGTGTGTGTGGAAAATTAAGAAATTTTTTTTTGTGGGTAAAACACAGACTCTCGCGCAAAAACAGAATCAAATGAGTATTTGCCGCCCGCGCGCGTCATTTGTGAACAAACAAGCAAACAAAAAATCTCGGAAGAAAATGGAAAACTTCATTCATTTTTTTTTAGAATTCTTCTTCGCATTTTGTGGGTTCGGACCTTGTTTATCTGCTCCCGTCACCCGGATGATGGATCCCGGGCCTGCGCGGAGTGATTGATAATTCGCGCGGCGATGAATCGAGCTTAAACGACCCGGCGTTGCGACCGCCGCGCATATAAGCCGCTTTTCAAGTACCCGTGAGTTCGTCACCCAGGGACCCGTTGAGGGAGGGGAGTTGATCAATTGCCTCCTAATGACTTTCCACTCCTTTCTGACGACGACAGGGCCCCCCCTTGCCTTAGTTTAGTTCCTGACTCTTTATATTGTTTTAGTCATTTTACTTGTTTTTTGTTTTGTTCTTTTTTAAGGCGCTTGATGGGCCACTCAGAGCCAATGAAAACCGATTAGACGGGTTTGAAAAGTGAACCCCACCCCCCACCTTTTTTTTTTTTCAAGCATTCGGGTTGTGGTTTGGATGTACTTGATGCGCTTTCTTAGTTTGTTTTAATAATCTTCCAGTTTAATTTTCCTAGACTCTTGCGAGATTATTTGACAAGGATGATCTTGAATTTTAACCTCATATAGGGGAGGTCATGGGATTCATTTTAGCTGAATTTGTGATTGAGAATTAGAAGTATAGTACCCGTGAGAGCGAACCCATTTTTAAGCTTTCCGAAATTTTTTGGAATATATGTGTTCCATTACTCAATTCCTTGCGAGATTATTTGCTGTAATAGTTGACCTTGTTATCTGGTCATGACATTTCTTTGAGATAGTTTTTGAAAATTTTATATTTAAACGCACTCAATAACCCTGACGTGCGTGCAAATAGAATATAAATCAAGTGTCGTATTTCTATCAACCTCCCTTGGTTCAGTTGACGCACATTCATTGACTTTAAAAAATCATTGAGCGTTTAAAAAAAAAACTTTTTTATGGCAATTATTGTACTACAAGAGAAAGATTTATTCAATGACTACCCTTTCTTTGGCAGTCCTTATTATTTTGTTCCTCATTAAATTTGAGTTGCATTCCATTCTCATCATTTAACTTAAATCAACGAATATTTTCAGCCCCGGGATTGCAACGTTAATTATAATTTTCTAATGTTACCATTTATACGTAACTGCATTTTAAAAATAAATTTCAAAGCCAAGGTAATTGAATTATTGAACACATTATTATTTAAATGAGCTAAAAGGCAAACTAATCGATTTTTAAAAGCATGCGAAGGAGGAACCCACCTTTTAAAATTGTCTCGTTCAGTTTGATACGTTTTCAAAGTGACAGAAAACGGACTATTTAGTCGCACAAAAGGACTGCAAAAAAATGCATATAAATTTCCGGAAGCGGTGTATCAGATTTCTTCTCCAAGTGTAAGGTCATACGCAGGCACGGAGAAAATAATAGAACCCATTTCCTCGAGTTTCCAACCCTCCCGCCAAAATGATGGAGCACTAGAGTCGTTGGCGCTGAATTGACTGGTCAAGTCAGTGTTCTGTTAGCAATGACAACCAGAACTGCCTCAAGGCTGGAAAAAAAATAGGAGAAAATCAAGAATATGATGAATGTCGCTGATTTCGTCCCCACACTTGCTGCCGGGAATGATGAATTCGCAATTCATCACACGGGCAAGCCTGGACCCTACGCCGTGAGAAATCCGGTGGCTTCTTCATTTCGCCTCCTTTTCTTTTTTCTTTTTTTTTTTGAGACGGGTCACATTTTTGTGTGTGTTTGTTTGTTTGTTTGCTTGTGTGACTGAGAATAAGAAAAGATCATCATTCGACAATGATGATTGCGGTGCTTAGTTTGTCGTGTATATTTTTTATTATTTTTTTCGTTTTTTGCTGTGGAGCCAAGGTCGTGTCTTCATTCACCTGCGTCCCCTTCGGGGTTCCCAGGCTTGTCTTGGGTGGGTTACAATAAGATCGACCACTTTTTTTTTAAATGAAGGAAGCGTGTATTTTTCGGAGCGGAAAAATCTCCCACGAAGCTTGCGAATGGTCGAATTTCATTCCTATTGTATCGATGCTAAATTTTGCGACACCTAGATTTTGACGGGAAATAAGCAACAGAAAACTTGCCCTTATATAGCAAAGAATTTTTCGGTTTCTTTGTGAGTTGTGATAACATTTATTTTAAAATTAGTTCAGCGGCGAATTTTCAGAATTAAACGGATCCGATTTGTTACGGTATGTACATTTGCTTATTTAGAATCACGAGACGCAAATAAATGCTGCAGATATTTTCCCAATCAGCAAAAGTTATCAAAATCAAGGTTATAAAACTTTTGAAAGTGATGAAGTGATGTATCGAAGTTATGATGGGGGAAATGAAACTAACGAATTGATCCAGGAGAGGACAATTGTTTAATCAAAATCACGGCTCTTTTTCTTTTTCTGTCTGGATGATTCATCGCAAAACTACTTTGCCAACTTTTAATTTACCACATTTGTAGAGAAACTTTCTCCTCCGAAATAAGTCTTGTCCCAGGTGTTTTGTTGTTTCACTGAACATTTTTCCAACCCGCCTGTGGACGACTTGAAAGTGTTGTCGAAATCCAGAAAATTAACTTTTCCATGAAAAAATTGAAAACTCGTTGTTTATTTTTTATTAAGTTTTGTTTTCAAAATGACGCGCTGATTGTAATATTTCTTAGCGAGTTAATTTCACTCGAGAGCAAACTAGACTACGTCTTCATGCTCATTTTGTAATTACAATCCTATTTGCATTTGAGGATTTTATTATTTTAATCTGTGCTGAATTTCAATAGTTATTCCCCGAATAAAGCGGTTTCTTTCGTTCAGCATCAATAAAGTGATATTGCACTCAATATTTTGAATTGTTTTTCTTTTATGCCTGAAATTCATGATGATATCTTATAGTTACCTGAATACAGTACCGTCTAGATGAGACATTGTCAATATACAGTAATTGACAGACGGGGCATTTCTGGGAATACAAATTTTTGTTATCCTTCGATAATACAATTTATTGTTTCTGCACACAGTATTTTGTCAACCAAACATTATCTAGTGCTTCCCAAGCACTGTATTTCTACCTCTATCTCCTCATTGCGTTTATGCGTCCCGTAAAATATACTGTACATTCATGATCAAATTTTCTCAGTGCGTGCATAAATATACACTATTACTCTAGCTACTTATTTTCTTTCTTGAGAGTCGCGTGCCAATTGGGGTCCCGCAGTTGAGAAGCTCTGGTCTGGAATCTTAGACGAAATAGTATTGCTTGATACTCACATGTTAAATAGCGATACTTGAAGAGATTTTAAGGTAGGGGGGGGGGTTAAAAGATCCGCACCTGTAACAGGTGATATTCGCATATGCGGGCCTCAACTCCAGAAGTTCCAGTATTTTAATTATGCCTTCGATAGAAAGAAGAAGAAGAAGAAGAAGAAAAGAAACGCAACAAAACTTGGCGATGGGCATCAAGCGAGTGAGCCAGCAAGCAAGCAAGCAAGCAAGCAACCAAGTGCTGCTGCTGCTGCTGGGGGCCGAGCCCCGAAAAAATTTCCCATCGCATTCCTGGCTTGTTGCGACGCTCGCTGGTTCCGCAGCGGATAGCGAGGAAGACGCATAGTCAGGCATCTGCTGTGCGATCCATCATCTCCGCTGACATCATCAAATTTCCTTTCGTCCGCCGTTCGCCCTTATTTTTTTGTTTTTGTTTTTTGTTTTGCCCATTTATTTATTTATTTTTATCTCCTTCCTCTGTGCATTTCCTCCCTTCATCCCCACATATCCTTCTTCTGTTGTATAGTCATCGTCCCTTTTCCACGTCTTTTCGGCTCTCTTCAGTTTTATTTCATTTATTCATTTTTCCGTCGTTATTGCGCTGCTGGTGAAACTTGCCTTTCTTGCACTTACCCCCCTTCCCCCTCCATTTTTTTTTTTTTTTTAGATATTTCTGGTTTGTTCCGTAATTGATGGCTGCTTTGCAATGAATTGTTTGAAATCTGGAAGGATTTCTTGTTTCCTCAACGTAAGCTTGAGCTCAACAAAATGTTGTAATGGTTCATACATTGCAAAAATGCAAATTGTTTTAGCTAAGGTAGATGCTGTGGAAATATTCAATAGGCGCATATATAGAATATGTTCTGTCGAAAATGGCAACTTTGAAAGAATAAGAATTGTTCACCCATGAAGGGATTGATCACTTGGTTCATTTATCTTATATCATAAACCTGTCTAATCAAGGTTTCAAAAATTGAGAAAACGACAAAAAGCTTCAAGTAATGTAATACGCTTACCCTGATGTTTTATAAAAAAATTTTCAAACTTTATACTCTCTGTGGTAAAAGTAGCACCTGCAGTCCTCTGAATCGGAGTAGATTTATTTTCAAAAAGTTAAGCTGTAAATTCAGGGAATACAGGAGTATTTAGAGTACTTATTGTGAACTTTGTCTCAAATGAAAGCATATGACAGTGTATTTCTATTCATTTGCTGAATTTTTCTTTCCTTTTTGGATGAATGTAATAAAAAACTGATCAATTTTATTTCCCACATATTAATGAACCGAAGGAAGCAAGATGATAAAGGGCATCCCATCACAAAAATATTTTTTTTACTGTATTTGCATGTTGTATACTATACAATACGCAAATACAGTACTAATGTACCGGTACTAATTATGCCATGAGGACTGAAACTAAATGATCCGAACCTGAACATTAATGTGTAGGGTGTCAGAAGGTCTCAGAATTTAAAACACTTCTTCATGAACTTTTCCTAGCATACCAAGAACGATGTTCACATGAAAAAAAATTTCCATCTGAAGATTTTGTAAGTGAGTAGGAAAATGATGGTTGCCCTGAAATTACAATGCATTGTGAAGAAGATTTTTGGCGCAGTTCAGAGGGCTGCAATAAAAAATCTGGAAACAATAAGCAAAGCCTTTTCGATGACCTGAAATCTGAATGATTCTGACAAAGGAACTCTGATTCTGATAAAACTGCATTTTGATTTTCATTCAAACTATCTCACGTGTTTTTCTGATGTTTCGTCCAGACGCGAATCTCGTCAAACTATATGTCGCTAATTGTTCCAAACAATATCGCAGAATTCTTGCGAAAGAAGAAAATGAAGACATTTTGAAAATAATTATCTCATTGATGTGTCAAAGACTTTTCGATGACCCCTACATATGAATGATTTTGACACAGAAACTCGGATCCCCGTAAAACTCCATTTCAACATTCATTCGAACCATTTATCCCTCGTGTTTTTCTAATCATCCTGCCTCTATAATGACGTCAAACAGCTAGTAAGTCACTAATTGCTTCAAGCAATTACAGAAAATCTTTCAAAGGAAGAAAAGGGAGAAATTTTGAAAATTATTGAGCAAATTAGGTGTGCATTATTGGATGGTGGTGGTGGGGGATGAAGCGACAATATGTGCAGGTGCTGATTGGGTCGTCAGCAAACATGTCACTGATGCGTCTGCGTGACAAGACAGTCGTGATCGTCATCGCTGCCATCATCAATTCTCTATTTCCTTTTTTTACAAATTGTTGTTTTTGTCTCCTCCCCCCTATTATATATGACGTTCATTTATTTTAAATCGATTTCCGCACAGTTTGCGATAAAAACCAGCTCCACGTTTCATCGATATTTCCTCCTATCCGCGTTTATAGGATGTAACTGCTGCTTTTTTTCTTCAAAAATTTAGACGCGATGAATCTTTTTTATGGATGGAATATGTTTCGAACATCATACTTTTTTTTTAGAAATTTTGGAATAAGAAGAACGGAGCAGACTTGATGAAGTTATATTTTCACTTGCTCAGCATTGAAATCACGAAGCTCGAAATGGCTTCAAATTTGCCAGTTCCCTCACCCTGTTTGTTCTTTACTTTGTTCAGAATGATGCAAATATGTCTAATGTAAAGCAAACGGCAAAAAGAAATTTTTGCATTTTTTAACACTGCTGGTGCCAATAATTGGTAGGAAAATATTTTTAACGAAAATTTTCAAAATTTCGCTGAAGCGCCATCTTCAAATCGTGTTCAATAATGTCTGTTCTTCGATGGTTTTCAGCTCACTGAAAAATATATATTCAAACAGAGAACTTTGTATCCGTTCCCCACAAAACAAGACGGCAAAATAGGCGTGGAAAATATTTCTGGCAAACGGAAATGAAGGGGTTACAGGAAAAGAATTCCCCTTCCTTTCTCGCCAAATTTTCTTTTTTTTTTCTTCTTCTTCTTTTCAACCCCGAAGTTCTCCTATTTATTCCCTTAGTCCGATAATTCCTTTTATTTTTCTTTCGCCATTCTGTATAGCTCGGTTTCCCGCCGGATGGTTTCTGCATAAGGTGGGGTGGTTTTCCGGGGGTTGGTGAAATGAGGAACAGACGGAGAGAATGAGAGAAAAAAGGGGTATTTTTCGTCGGGGTGATCAGTCAAACCTGGCTGTCGTTCTGGCAAGCGTCTGGCTGTGTGTGGAAAATGCTGAGGCGGCGGCGGCGGCGGCGGCACTGGTTAAGTTGAGACGACCGCGGTGGACGCCGCCTGAACAACGCTCTCATCATTTTTTGCCTCATATGCTTACCTCGCTGGAATTTCCTGTGATTTTTTTCCCCTTGTGTCCTGGGGATCAAAGGTACATACGTACATATTTCTTTGCAACGTTAACCATCAAAAACTGGTCCAGCTTATACGAGTATTGATCGAAAGGAAACCTAGATGACGCTTGTTATGCGCTCCAAAAGTCTCGATTATTTTTCGCGATTTCCTCTGCTGGCCGTCCTTTGGAAACCTCGAACACAAAATTTTCTAGTCAAACTCGTAGTTGAAAAAAAAGGAAATACTCGTAAAGAATTGCATTCTGAAGGCGAAAAGAAATACTGAAACCTCCCGACAAAAATTCTAAGCAAAAGAATCGTACCACAAAGCGATATGCGGAATTTATACCAAAATCAATTTTTTTAAACCTTTATTGATAAAGTGAGCTGCATTTTTTTAGAAGAACCAAGAAAACGTACATCAAACGAAGAAGAATTCAGTATTATTGGTGTAGAACTGAAACTCATCTTAATCCTCAGTTTCTCCGGACCGTCTAATATAGAAACAGAACTTTTTTTAATATTCTCATATTCTGCTATATATTGCACAACAGAATAATAATCGAGAGTTTCTGTTAATATCTTGTAATCTTTTAGTAATATAAAATAAAATAATGAAGGCTGCTTCTCGACAGAACATTAAAACTCCTTCATAGTCAACAGTTCCTTATATATATATATATATATAAAATCAAACATACGTTTCCACGTTTGCCGAATAGAAAATGTTTCGCGTTTTTCGGTTTATTGCCCAGAATGACAATCAAATATTTTGGCACGAACAATTTAGCATATATTCTGCGCATAAGCACTCTGTGTGCTTGATTCCCTCGCATGGGAACTCCATTATGCATTTCATGCCGAAATGTTTCGGCGCATAAATTGGATCTAATTTGGCATGCGCAAATCAACTTTAGAACAGCAGAAATAATAACCATTAAATTTCGACGCCAGTTTTTATGACCTCGTGTATATATTTGAAGCTTCCGTCAGGCTCATGTTCATTTTTCGCGGATGCATTCGGAGCGAAAGGGAGAAAGAATTTCGCGGGGGAAAAAAGGAGAGACCTGCCGAAAAAGCCACTAAAGCACAAATGTGTTTTTATTGAATTTCTGGCGTTGACCCCCGTGTTGTAGTGGGGGAAAAAATTTGGGTTTGGTGGAAAGGGGGGGGGGGGGTTCGGTGACTAAGGTACGACCCCTTTGGGCTGCGGTTCCCCTTTTCCATCATGGCGCGTGTTGATCGGTTGATGAGACACAAAACGCCGTGGACAGCGATGATGGATGCCCGGATTCGACCGGTGGTAAAGTGGGAAATGAAATAAAAAATAGAATACGAAATGAATAAAAAAAAGCATTCGAAATCTATACACTAACATGGTCAGACTGCCCACACTCGGAGCAAAACTGGTCGATATCCGATTTGAGGTAAAAATTTCACGTTCTTGCCAATCCAACGAATCTTTTTGCCTCAACGTATTATTATTTTTCTTAAAATTTTCGTCCACTGCGCGCGTGTTCCTTAATGCTAATGTCGGTTGTCCGCATACAAAAGCTGTATGTATTCAGCCATTTGGCAATTGTAAAAAAAGTGGTCTTCATTTAATGACGGTTTCATGAAAATTTGCGATGCGTAGTAAGTCTGCGTACGAAAAAATGTTTTAAGCGCAGAAAAGGTTTGAATCAAATCAACTAACGTTTGAATATACATTTTTGAGTTCGACTAGGATTTAGAA
Source organism: Notodromas monacha (assembly GCA_905338405.1). Classification (NCBI taxonomy): domain Eukaryota; kingdom Metazoa; phylum Arthropoda; class Ostracoda; order Podocopida; family Cyprididae; genus Notodromas; species Notodromas monacha. The sequence continues at coordinate 97,517 of CAJPEX010000326.1, forward strand.
ATAAAAAAGATGAGTTTACTGAACGATTTCAGAAATCATCTGGATGCAAAGCAAAACGCTACTTTCCAAGGTTTTAAAAGTTATTTTATTATTATGCACATGAAGGCATAGAGAGAAACCAGGAAGACACTTCTGTAGACATGGCGTTAGAATCTTCAAAAATGATCAGAAAAAAAGCGTAAACTACTTCTTATGCTGGTTCGCAAAACTAAAGTAGATAAATGTCTCCATTTATGAAGGCTCATAATTAAACTAAAGTAAAAACTGAAGTAGATAAACGTCTCCATTATTTATGAAGTCTAATAATTAAATTACCATTTGCCTCTTAAAAGTTTTAAAAGTTATTTTATTATTATGCACATGAAGGCATAGAGCGAGAAACCAGGAAGACACTTCTGTAGACATGGCGTTAGAATCTTCAAAAATGATCAGAAAAAAAGCATAAACTACTTCTTATGCTGGTTCGGAAAACTAAAGTAGATAAATGTCTCCATTTATGAAGGCTCAAAATTAAACTGAAGTAAAAACTGAAGTAGATAAATGTCTCCATTATTAATGAAGTCTAATAATTGAATTACCATTTGCCTCTGCTAAGATAATTAAATATGCAAGTAAAGTACCAACAAGGTACTGAAAGTGGGGCCTCAAGTAACAAACACGATCCGTTTCAATCACTCAGACACACATCGCTTCAGGTGTTTATTACTCGAGTCACGATTTCCTGTACTAACAACTATAGCATTCTCTCAATTTTCTACTTCAGGATGAAATGAAGGACACACATTTCAAAGAAGAGCCAATAATGCAGTTGCATTTATCGCTGCACATGGGAAACTTAATTTTCGGATTCGTCGCTCGAAATTGAACATCAATTTAAAAAAAACACGTCATCTGAATTTTCATGTTCAATACAGCATTTTTTCATCAAAAAATGTTTCTCTTTTTGACTCAAGGTTTGTTGCTTGAGTCACAATTTTTTTGCTCTCGAGGCGAAATGGCGGTTGAACCTCGGTTCGTCATTCAAATTGTGTGTTTGTTTCGGGAGCTTGTCGTTCTAGTCCCAACTGTGATTGTATAAAGCAAAAGAAATCACAATCGATTATATAAGGAAAAAATCCAGATCCAGTACGTCCTAAAGAATTTAAACTTCACATAAATTTCCGTAAAAAAATGACTCGAACTAACATATGAAACAGGCTCAATTTTAAAATTTTTCCATGCGCTAAGCACCTTTATTTTCGTTTCACCTGAAAAACATCAAATTTTAGACCCGGGTCCAGTAGATTAAATGGATTTTCACTGTATAGTTTCCTGATTGGGACATGTCAGTATATTGCCAGCAGATGACGATACACACACACACACACACACACACTCTTTTATTTCATGAACGAAAGCGAAGGCGGATGACGAAAATGAATAAAAGAGGGGGGTAAAGAGGAAGCAGAAGAGGACAGGACACTAGTAAAGAAAGAGAAAGAGAGAATAATAATGTCCGACGTACAGCACTGTACTTGTTAGTCGGAACATACTCGTACTGTACACAAGAAAAAAGGAAGGAAGGAGTTGAGCATTTGAACCCGAGGCGCCGCAGGAATTTTCTCTCCGGCAGCCGGGTGACAGGGGCAGGGCATAACACGATGCAGTTGTCACCAGGAACTCGTCGCTGCCGGCGCTCATCGATCCTTCAGCGTGACAATGCCGTGATGGAATACGTGATGAGGTATCGTCGGACGAGCAAAAGCTGCTGAGGACCGGGGGACACAATAATGCACAAAGGTCTCCTTTACTTGAGTTTTTTCCCACCCACTTCTCTCTCTCTCTCTTTTTTTTTTTTTTATTCCTTTCAGGGGTTGCTTCTGCAGGTCAGGTCTCATGCGAACTGTGCATTCCACTGCTGACGCCCGACCTATACTGTGTCCGTGGAAAAATATCATATTTTCGGAGAGAAGCGAATCAGAGCTCTGACGACGAGACGCGATGCGTTTTGAATTTGAGCATATACAGTATCGTAGTTCTCATGCTGATTTTAAATAGTCTTAGCAAAGATCCTTGAAGGACACGACGCGTTTTTTCTGGAGGTGTCGAATTATATTGGTTTATTTGCCGTGAATGTGAAAAAACTAAAAGAATTTCTTTTTTTTCGTCAGAGGAAAACTTTTTAAAGCTTGATTGTGGCTTAGACCCTATTAATATGAAAAGAAAATTTCAGATAAAAATTCCCCACATTTGCGGGGCACTTTTTCGAATGAATTTCTTTTTAATGAAGTGGCCCTAATATGCGTTATTCATTAGAGCCGCATTTTTTCATGAATGATATGTTTTATATCAATTCACAGACACTCGGGATTTCGAACATATCCCCCACTGACCTTATTTCTTGGCAGGGATTTCATCTTCCTGAATACAGAAACGATAATGTATCACTTTTATGTTTCTATACTCGTTCATGTCTTGCTTTTCTTGCGTTTTTTTCTTCTTCTTAGAAAGGACGCGTGTAGCCATCGAGAAGTCCGCACCGGTTGCGGAATTTTTAATATTAGGGTCCTTTTTAATGAATTAGTGAAGCTCATACCGAAGCGACAACTGAAACAATAAACGATGGTACGGGAGGATTACCCGCGAATTACCCGATAGGCGAGGTTGTTGACGTAGAGCGACATCTACCTTCTATCAAGATATTTGGTGATGATAGCCGCTATCTGGAATAAAAGAGGACAAGCTTCTCCCGTGATCGCGGCCATGTAAAAAAAATGCGATTGCTTTATTAAAAAGCGCATCATATTTATTCGGTCGTAAGCAAGTATGATTTTTTATATACATTGTACTGAAATATAGAGAATGGATTTCTTCGGTAAAAAATGGATTATATTATTTTTTCTTGATAACCTGAAATAATGAACTTGAACAAGTCGAAGTTTAATCCGACTCTTTTCAAATGATGTTGCTTAATACTTACTTTTACAAAATACTGGTGTAACTAGATAATGCCGACACTAATATCATAGATGTGTTGAATTCTGCTCTGTCGGCGCAGCGGAGGTAGCATATTCCTGCTTAGTACTGCAATGAAATTGAAACAAAAAGTATCCTTTTTGAATTTTGATAAGTCGTCGGAGAAAAATAATCAGTCGCCAGCTGTCAACGGCTAAGTAATGGATCTCTGCTGCGTTCGTTCGTCACAGAGCTGATCCTGACCGCGGCGAATAAGAAAAGGATAAGTTGGATTACGGCATCGATCTATACTTGTGCATCAATAATATAAAAGGGCATCTACAAAATTGGGAAACAGTCCTGCAGAACCCAGGTTCAACAGTTCAGTACTGTATTTTTATTGAGTGAAAAATCCCAAGATAATCTGTGCAGCGTCCCGATGTAATTTTTGTTGTTGTTCAAATAGTGTTGCGCAAAGCCAGAGACTGATTCTTTTTATCCAAGAAATCTTTAATTTGCAATTTAATTTGGTTTCTTGTATGAAATTTCCCAAAAAGAGATTTGTGCTGGATCAGGGAGGATGAAGTTAATTGCAATCGAATAATTTTTTGTTCGAACAACTACGTGAACACACACTCTGAGTCTCCAATATATTCCGCGACTTTACCTGTTGATTATAGAATATTGTTTTAAATACTATGAAATTGTTGCTGCTCAATTGCCCTTGTCTCAATCGCGAGGAAAATAGAGAGATGAGAATGTTCAGCGTGTGACAGAAAGTGATCACAAAATCGAAGAAATGTTTGAGTTTCAGCGAAGGAACTTCTTGAAAGCCCCGTATTCAACAGTATTTTTCTTCACAAAAGGGGATTTAAAGCCATACGAAGTTCGTAGTGTATGGAATAAGATTTTCCGCGAAGCCAGCTATTATGCAAATGATGGCTTTTCTCTAGGGTCTGGATCGGGATCCAGAGTCCTTCTGGAACACCGTCATCAGAAACACGCCCCAGTTCTGACTTCGTCTGAAAATTTATCAACTCTCCTTTGACATACGAATCATATTTCAAGGAAATTCAATTTCACCAATATCCTTTGATTTACGATCTATTCTCTATGAAGACGTTTTCTCAGAGGATGCAGTCGTGATAAAAATGTAATTCAGATTTGTTATTTTCGCTCAACCGGTCATGCCTTAAGGGTTCAATTTTCGAAGTACGGTACTTATTTTCGATAATATTTTTAGGATCTGCACCAGGAAACTAATTGAAGTGTGCCTCAACGAAAATAACTTTTTTCTTTAAAGAATTTAGAACAAATTCCGGGATCTCTTAATTGTTATTCCAAGCATCGAGAAGTTTTTGCATGGCTGACTAATTAAAAATAATTTAAAGCCTCGCCTATGATGGCTATAATCTTCCTGCTCGCAAAGCCCCTTATTAAAAGGAAGTGGGTTGAAATTTGTATCCGATATGTTTCCATTTAAATGAGGTGGTTGTCTTTTTTCATGAATTTTAACCCAATAATTTATTTGCTCATTAGAAATACAGTATACGGGAAAGATAATCAATTTTGAAATTTTCAGTCTTTATGCTGCACTTCATAACTCAACCCGTGCAGATGAAGACATTATTTTTTGCACATTTTTCCATCGTTTCTCAGTTCACAATTTGTCATTTTGAAGAATTTCATGAGATTATACTGCATCAAGCACTATAGCTAGACAATAAAGAGTTCAAGTGATAGGAAAAACTGGTAAAATGAGCTCATGGAAATGCTAGTAAATGACATACATTTCTGTGGGTTTAAAAATGAAGATTTTTGACAGCATTCAGAAACGGATAAAAAAATGGATGCCACAGAAAAAAGCGATAAACATGGCATGAATTTTAAAAAATTATCAGGAAATTATTAAGGTTTATTGCACTGAACTGGTTTTTTCTCCTTTTTTGTTGGTCGCGATGGATTAAAAAGGTTCAATGTTCGCATCCAAATTTACACAGACACTTTATCATCTTCAATAGAAACCATATGATCCCTTCCAAGTTCGAAGATCTCAAATTGAAGCGGGTCATCTAACTGCAAAATGGATTCGATCGAAGCTTGAGGGTTTTAAATAAAACCTAATCGACACGGTCAAATTACTAAATTATCGCGTTCTTTTTTTTTTCAAGTTTTTCAACCGCAAGATTCCGCCTAAAAACCCTTCGCCGAACGAAAAGACCAGCAAGTAATCTTCCGACGCCGATGAGAGGCAATTTTCCCCGCGGTTGATTTCCACCCTATATATTTCCCCGCTGGTCGCAGTACCCATCCAAGGTAACACTTTGGACCAACACCCCATCCCCACACACACACACACACAGGTCCGAAACTTCGTCGACATTGAAACCCCACACGGCAAAAACGCATTTTCACCCAATCAAGTCCCAATTTTCCCGTTCAACTCGGTACTTATTCCCCCTGTGCCCGAGAAACTCGCTTCTTCGTCCCGCCGGCGGCCTGGAAACAAGAAGCAGCTGCAGGCGCGAGAAGGACTCCATCCGGTGCCTCAACAAATTTCAAAAAAATAAAAAATTTGAAACAAAAATAAATGAAGAAAGGAATGCTTCTTCACGCCAATAAGGGGAATATAATTTGAAACAAAAAAAGAAGCTAGGGAAACGCGATAAGAAAAAGAGTTGGGGGGGAAAACAGAGCCGTCGGCCGGGGGTGCCGGCACACAGCGCAGCAGGTGTCGTCGGAAGTGTAATTTACTCTAAACAAAGGACTGGGTAATTAGCAGTCATTAGGTGGCTCCGGCGTGTAGCTCCGAGACCCCGTGAGCTCATATTTTCTTCCTTGACGCTTCCGACGACGAAATGAGAACGAAAAAAGCAAAAAAACCATCATTTCTGAGTGTTTTGTGCGGCTTTTGCGTTTTACCAAGCAGTTATTTCTCCATCCACTCTTCAAGTACCTTTCCCGATCTATAAAAAAAAAACCTTGAATATCCTCTAAACGTTCTACAGTATTCATGCATCCACGATTTCATCAGACCATTTCAATTGGAAACTCTGGGGTGAAGAAAACGTTGGGATGGATTTAAAAAAAAAATGTCGTGGTGAAAAGAATGGGAAGAAAATACTCCAGAATTAACAAATAAAATCCAAAAATAGAATAAAACAATGGAAAATTTGCAATCACCTGATTTCGATTGGCATTCTTCCAAAGAAGTGTTTTTTTCCTGTTGCTCCTATTTGTTTCAACAGAATATTTTCCTTTTTGGAAATTATTTTTCTCCGCTGGAGGTTTTTTATTTGTATCATATGCTCCAGGTCAATTTTTTCTTGTATACAGTCAATTTTCTGTACAACATTTTTTCACATGTCATTGTTTTTTGTCAAGCTTCCCCCTTCCTTCATGTAGCATTTTCTCATACGATAATAATGTCTTTCTCAGCGGGATATCATACTCCATAATATTCTCTTCAAGTCCACAATATTTCAACTTTGAAAATTTTCTTCTCCGATGTTTATTTTCCCAACATTTTCTCCGTCGCGTTTCTTCATGACACCGTAGGAATTGCTCCATTTTCGGAGTCCCAAAAATTGCGAATCAATATTTTTAAATTTGTTTTCTTTTTTATAAAAAATTTAATCGCATGTTCAAATTTTTACTAATATTTGAGCCATATTTTACCATATAATTTTCATATTAGGAAATATTGGGTCGGTATTTTATTGGGCGTGGAATAATGTTTAATTATGTTTTATCTGGAGAGGATAATACTTTACCTGTATGCAGAAAATAGCGAAGAATGGAACTTATAATACCTTCTTTGAAAAACTTCCTTTTTATTTTCAACTGCTACCGAATATCTGTGGAAATTAAATTCCCACCGTAAACTTTTTTGTTAGGACTTTCTTGCCGGAAAGACATCGAAGGATTAAACTTATCGACCATCAGTTAAAATTGCTATTTCGACCAAATTTATGCAGATATTTCCCAACTAGAAATCCCGAATACATCAGCCACCATTTTTTGTTTTTTTGTGCGTGTCAAATACGAATTTTCAGTAAAAATGTGGCATTCTTTTCTACTGTCTCTGATGAGGTCTGGAAAGCTCTTTTTTTTCCATGCGTTTCTCTCGGGTCTTCTCACACATCACGCATGCGCAGAAAAAATAAATGATTTCTTCCGCCCAGAACCCGGGTTAATTTCCCCGTCGTTACAAATAATTTTTTTTTCTGCGTCGTCCGAAGGAACTAGTGGTTTTCGCGTCTCGCAGTACTTGGCAATTCCAGTCCCCCCTTTTCTTCCTTGCCCGCAAGTACCGGCGATAAATATTGCCGTCCTTCTGTGGACAGTTCTTAGTCTCGGAAAAGTGGTTTCGATTCCACGCTGGAACAAAGGAAGATGGGCGGCTGGTGTGACGCCAAATCTTCACCTAATGGTGGTCCAGGGTGCGAAATCATTTTCCAGACACTCTTGCATATTTATATGTATTTTTTTACTTCATATATATTGGCAACCTCTTCCGTCTCTGTCATGAATTGTTTCTGATTGCTTTGCGCTGTTACGATTATTTGCCTTTCGCATTTACCAGGGGCAGATGGAAAATGTGTGAAAGTTAGATTTTCTATATGCACTGATCGAGTGTAGTAAAAATTCGAGAAATATATAAAAAATAGTCAATACGCCACGTAATGATTTTGGACGGGAAAACTTGCATTTATTGGTCGCGAAAAAAAACACTTCACATATAAAAAATATAACGCCAGTGACACGAATAAAAATGTAATTTTATTTTTCAAGAGCTTTTTACCAACACGTTCTGAAACAAAACCAAAGGAATTGTTTTGCGCTGGAATAAAACAGCAGATTTCCTTTTCAACAATGCTTGTTTTTTCAAAGGAGAGGGTCGATAAACAAAAATTTTTTCGATTTTCTAAGACCGATTTCAGTTGAAATTTGAAACGTTGCTTCGAATGTAGAACTTGTTCTTATTGAACTCAGAGCTACCTTGCTTGAAGAATCACATCATTTTCTTGAGAACATTTTCGAGGCTTAAAAAAAAAAGCCAAAAAATTGAGAAGAGAACTTTGCGGAAGACTTTCCCTGCAACTTATTTTCCGGCCACGCGTGATTTTTTCTTTCACTTATTTTTTTTTCTTCCGCCAATTTCCGTCGCAAACATGCAACTTATTCTCAGCGAATCCATCATTCTGAGGAAATTCAACCAGTCCTTTTCCTCACCAATGCTTCTTTGTGATGAAACGTTTCTCGCAACGACTTCCAAATGAGCCTTGAAATTGAGAGGAAAACAAAGCCTCATTTCTTTATCCACCGGGAAATGATTAATATTCCCAGCTTTTACTTCAACATAAATGCAGGATGATTTCGTAGAAAATTTTCGCCTTGATTTTCTGCGCATATATAAAATCAACGGAATGTCTGCACGAGCGAAGAAAAAAGAATTGTTTCCTCGCTGCATTCTGGAAAATGTACAACCCATGCACATGTGTTTCTCAAGTTTTCATAAATAAAATAAGAGAAGAGTTGTTTCCCACAAGGGATCGAAGAGGATTTCTCCGCGGAAACATGTGCATGAAGGCTTGGATGAAATTCATTTTCCCAGGGTGTCATTTCTTGCAGCACTGAACCGTCGTCCCGGCTGCTCCGAGAAACTCGCATAGCATCCTCTATATAAGTATATACACCCTTGCGGGTACTACTGAGGAGCCAGGTTTCGGAGGTACCTTTTCTGAAAGACGAATGAAAATGAAGCAGTGTGTATGCATTATATATGTGTGTTTGTGTGCAACACAGGTGCTGGACGAAGAGTACCCTGGCCCACGCAATTCTGTTTTTTTCGGCGAAGCCCCCGGGCCTCATCACCAATGCAGTATGCGGCGCAACGTAATTGCGGCGCCTCCGCCGCCAAAGCTGTTGGTCCCCAACAGAACAGGGTCCATTTCATAGCGTGTTTTTTTGTTTTTTGGGGGGCGGCTATACTGAAAAGATTGTACACTCGATGGCACCCTGAATTCATTCCAGAATCTCGTCTTCGATAAATGACGTGGTACATTTTGATTCAGTTCATTTGTTTTGGGGAAACGCGCCCCGCAATTTAGTTAATCAAGGTCCAATGATTGTATAAAACACCATTCCAACAAAGCCAGGAGAATATTCTCTCTTTGATTAATTCTAGGTTCAGCTTTGTCATAAATTTCTTAATTATAAGCCCATTAGAAGAAATTACTATACAATTTTACGGTTTTACCAGAGTAATTTTTAAGGCTATTATTTTACGAAACCTTATATAAAGATACAAAAAAATTGAACTAGCAGAATACGTCTGTTATAATTTTTGTTGTTGCTTTGAATTCGCGGACGTGCATTGAAATCTGCTGAGTATAGCGATTTGTGTTGGGATAAAAAAAAAATACAGTAGCTGAATTCCTGAGGAAATCTCTGGCTCGTCCCAAACTGATATACTGCACAAATACTGTATTGTATTTCTGCTCTAAATTGTCTAAAAGCTGTTATTACTGATTTTGTTGTAAGCCAGAAGGTTTTTTCCTGAAATATAATTGATGACAAATTATGGAGTATATTTTTGACGCTATAGCAAAGATTATTTTCTCTAACTCGAGCAAGGTGAACAGTTTTAAAAAATGTCTAAAATCAAAATATTTGTGTGCTGATTTTAAAAGCCCAGGATTAATCTAACCAAGTGAGGAACGCAGTGCGACTGTGCGAGTTTCAGTTTTGTAATTCTTTTTACATTTTTGAACAGAAAGTTTAGCAAAAATGACCTGAATGAGCCGGAAACGGTGTGAGGAACCTTGATATCTTCAAATGATAAAATTTCATTTGGACTATCTCATAATTCTAATGAATGAACTCTTTGTTTGGATTATAGCAAGTAGTGAATCAAGCGTTTGAGCCTCATGATCCAATAAATATGCAATTATTAAGGAACTGTATATAGAATATTTATAATTAGATTGGATACAATATTTGTGCAAGCAAACATTTTTTGGAATATTTTTGGTAATCATATCCGCTATAGTGTGCCGCCGTGAAATCAATCATTTTTCGAATGGGGAAACAGCTATTTAATAAACTATTTTTTCGTAGCCGATAAGTCTTGGGACAGCTCCTATAATTGTCATTTGAAGGGCGTATTCTTTCATTTATCTTTTTTGTGGAAAAACTATTTCCAACAATACAGCAGCAATGGCCGATAGAATTATTCCTATACGATGGCAACTCAATAATACGGCGGTGTAGTCTGCACAACCCAAAAAATGCTTGTACAGTATATTTCAAATAGATACAGGAATACTGTAAGAACTTCATGAAGTTACAAGTTATTTCCAAAATTATTATACTGTACTCACGTTTTTCAACTGACAGCAAAATATTGTAATGATTCCGCTGCGGCGGGTGCCAGAATCCAAAAATGATTACGAACTTTTAAAAACCTCATGCAACGTTAAATTTCTCGGAATGGGACTTTGATGAAATTTTAAACATTAGAATAAATTTCAGCAGCTCGCAGAAAATCGCCGCAGGTATTTTAAAATTTGTTTTTTCCATTTACTACTCAACCGTTCAGGGACGCCGAGTTGCGAGCCGTTGAAGCCAACCGCAATCAGGCGCCGGGCTCCGGAAGTAGCGGCAAAAGAAAAGAAGCAAAATAAAATAAAATAAAATGCCGATTGCGGTGAAAAAGTCAATTTTTTCTGCGCACCTCGATCGGGTTTCGCCCCCCGCACCGACAACAGGCACACCAGCAATTAGACGCTTTAACTCACGCCGCGTAATTGAGCCACTCCGGCTAATTATTCCCACCGCCGCTATCACCCCATTTTACATCCATTTCCTTCCGCATATCCCCCTTTTTTTCTTTATTGTTGTGTAAAAGACGACTGCATCCTTCCTATTCCTTTCGAGCATATACCTATAGGATATTATCGAAGGAATTATAGCATCGTGAATTCATATCTTGAATGACGCATGGGATGAAGTAGAATTTCTGAGGCGAACATTCTTGCAACCCTTGGAAGTAAAAAATTGCAGGAAAAGCTTTGAAGAAACAATTTTAAGTTTTTTCCTTGATGAACATATCCACACGCGATGATGAGGCGTCAACGATTTCTGCAGCGAATTTCAGCGAAAAAAGAAGGATAGATTTTCACGTTGACTTTTTCATCGCGAAATATCCGACCCTTCGCTTGCAAAGTCTCTTCATTATTTATGAATACCTGTCGTTAAATTTCGGATAAATTAGATGACTCATACTGCCTGGAATGAGACAGGAACAGAAAAAAAATCACAAGTATAGCCAATAATTTTTATACTGATTATATTGGCGAACATTTTCCCAAGTAGATTCGATCTTATTTTCTTCGGGTTAAGTTTGGCTATGCGAGGTTGAAATAACTTTTCTGGAGCTTGATTAGGTTTAGTAAATTTATAAAATATTTAGAGCAAAATGATTCATGCATTCTTTATTCAAAATGCGAGCACAAAAACGTTTCGCAAATCGATCATTCGATTCACTGTGCTATATTTCACTCCAATGGATAAGCAGTTCTTTCCTTAAATCTGGAGTAAAATTTATTTTTTCTTGTGGAATGTAATGACAAAATTTGAAAAGTTGTATCCAGATTGTTTGTATCAGAGTTTTTCAAGATATTTTATTCGGAATTATATATTGGAGGGGAATATTGACCAGAGAAAAGTTTACAGTATTTATACCGTCTTTATTGTCCTGTGAGATGAACCTTGATAATTGTGCGATTGAATTCAAATGATGAACACAATTTTTTTTGGCAGTAATATCATAGAAAACTTGTTTATTCCCAGCTCCACCGTCTTCATTCCGACGTCAATCAATTGCAATTCCAAACAAGCACTGTTCTAGCATCAGCATACCAACCCATCTTCCCAGTTTTCCGAACACAGAGAGGCGCAACCTCATTTCCTCATTTTTTCCTCAATTCTCAAATAGCTAAAAACACCCAACTAGTACAATTGAGAGAATCGCTGCAATCGCAATCACCGAATGACAAGCAAACGAACGCAATTCCAAAAGGTTTGGTTCGATAAAAACAAAAGGCCGAGATGAAAATCGTTTCTTTTACTGCTATCGGAAATCGGCAATCGGAATTTCCCCCGCTGCTTCAGCCAAAGTTTCCAGAAAATTTTGCAATTACAGGAAAAAAAACACATACAGTATTGCCTCAAACAAACAAACAAAAAACATTTGGTTCGATATGAAATAAAACAACAACAATTAAATAACTTATTTCATCGAATAAAAATAAAATCAAACTCGGTTCCAACCCTCCGTTTTTCCCATCACTCATAGCGTCATAGCTCTGCGGCTGAATACTCAGTTCTCTCGCTTTAATCCAGCACAAAAACCACAGGTTTGTCATTCCAAAAACAAACAAACAAAAAACTAAAAACAAAAAGACACTCCGCAAATATTTTGGTATCGTTTCTAGACGACGGTGCTCTTGAAATCTTGAGCTTTCCTCCAATTCTTTTGGTGTCGAACAGTATTTGTCTTCGTTTCCGCGAACTCCTAAATTATATTTCACGACTATTTTTTTTTCTTTGGCAAAAAAATAGGCATCAAAGCTTATTCTTATTGTTTTTAATTCCACCAGAGCTGAAAAGAGAGGATATCTTTTTCCACCTGCGCGGGAAATTTACAAGATTTCCAGCATAAAAATAATAATTCGCAGAATTTAAGGAAAAAACAAAAAAAAACCGCGGTGGTCTCGATCAAAAGTAAATTCAACCGTCCGGTTCAAAACGACTCACATCAAATTTCAACCCAGTCTGGACTAGCTCGAATGCGAAAAAAAACCACATCCTTTTGATCCGTTTTGGATCAGTCGTCGTCATTCATTATTCGAAAAAAATGTTTTATATTTTCCTAATTAATCCCGAAGCTCACATCTGGCTAGCTGATCTGGTAAAAGTCCGGAGCCGGGAATTCGTTCTGCAAATTCGTGAGGAAGTTGAAAGATGTATCACAGCTGGGCGTTTGTGTCGTCGTCACCGAGCCGACAACCGGTGTTGCCTGAGTCACTGGAAAAACTTCAGCAGTTTGCTGTTGTGGTGACACGAAATGTTGTTGTTGTTGCAATGTTGTTGCGTAGCCGTTCGATACACTCTCACTTGCTCCTTGCTGTTGCTGTAAATACAGAAATATATTTTCTTATTGAATTGATCAAATAGGAAAATATAAATCTGATCGACTTTTCGAACGACGTCTATATTCTAAACCTGTACTGTATTGAGCTGTATTCATCTCAAGACATCCCCAACCGATATTGCAACAGTTTTTGGTCGATTTTTTGAAAATATATTCACGATAGAGGCACCAAGGAAGTTTATAAAAATATCTGTTCAACTGTTAGAATTAATTTTAGCTTCACTTCAAAAAAATTTCCGACAAGCTCATTGAAAAGTTTAGCTCCAAGTAGTGCGCTGTTGTAATACAGGTGGTCCCTCTACAACGATTTTCTCTTTACAACGAATTATTATTTTTTGGTCCCATAAGGTTTTCTCACCATATGTTAAAGGGTGTTCTCTACAACGAAACTCTCTATATGACGATTTTTCTGGCCCCGGGGATTTCATTTCAAAGAGAGTCCACCTGTGTTATTTTTTCGAAAAAGGATTCCTATAATTCACACGATTCGCAAATATTCCAAGTGGTGAAAATAAGTTCATGTAATGCATGTTTTTTTCGATGATTTCGTTAGTAATTTACATTGTTTCGAAAAATATTCCGAATAAACAGCGTAAAGTATCGCTCATTCAAGCAGATAAAATATTTGTCACTGATATTTGAACCAGTGGAAAGCAATGGTTTGGAATTTCTAGCTCACATCTCACGTATATGTTTTGCTGTTTGCTTTGCAAGTTGGAAAGCCAATGTTTAAAAAAAAATCGAATTGTCACTTTCCTAAAGGTTAGGGAAGGATTCTACTTAAGCGGAGTGGATTTATTGTACTGTATTTCCAAATTACCGTAACAAAAGAAAAATGGCTTCGAAAGTTTAAAAATTCTTTCAAATGTCGAGATTCTTACGTTAATATGAATAATTTAAATCTGTGTATTTTCGAGTCTACGCACCTGATGATGGTAATAAGCGCTCGGAGACTTTCCATAGCAATTGCTGCTCTCGAAATAGTCCTGCGATTGATGTTGTGGATAAAAATAGCACTCCGAATCCCCGCTGTCGGAGAAAGAATATCCTTGAGCAGCTACTGAACTGTTGTACCCGGGGTACGAAGGTTGAGAAAATTGCCAATTCCCGGTTTGCTGCTGGTACCCGCCTCCTCCTCCTGCTGCTGCTGCTGCTGCTCCTGCTGCTAATGTTGCTGGTGCCAAATTGTGCTGGGATTGTTGAGGCTGTTGTTGTTGTTGTTGCTGGTGCTGCTGTGGGAACCTGGCACCTTGCTGGCTCTGGTGGTGATGATGAGGATAATAATAGCTGTCCGAGCAAAACCCACCGACACCTTGCTCAGCTGCATTATTGCTGCTGCTGCTGTTTGGGTAATAATAATCCCGGGCTGTCGCGGGATCGTGATACATGAACGGATGGCCACTTGCTGCCACTGCTGCCGGTGTTTGTTGTTGTTGTTGCTGCTGTTGTTGGTGTGGTTGTGGTTGATGTTGGAGCCGATGTTTCCCTCGACTCCCGGAGACGCTGATCCCTCTGGCGGAGGCGAAAGGCGACTGGTAACCCTGGGATTGGCGCGATTGCCGGACGGGGTTCGGCGGCTGCTGAGATCGGAAATGGGGTTGGAACCCGGGTTCTGCTGAAAGCTGTTGTTGTTGCTGGTGGTGTTGGGTTGGTGAAGTGATGCTTGGTGGCACTGGGCAGCAAGCAGCAGTTGCAGCAGGGATCATGCGTCCGTTGGTGGGGAAAAAGTCGGGCGGAGATCGCGCCACTACGTGTGCCGGCACGGTGAGCTCGCTGCCATTGCCCGGGAAATTCGCGCCGACGAAAGCTGGCTCAGCAACATTGACCTGATTCTGCAGGTATATAGAAATGCAAAAAAACAACAACAAAAATTAGTTGTAAAAACTCGAACATTTTTCCATAACATGAAAAAACTAGAAATACGACGACAGAAATTCTCCACTTGAATAAAACGTTCC
The DNA here is from genome assembly GCA_905338405.1 of Notodromas monacha. Lineage (NCBI taxonomy): Eukaryota > Metazoa > Arthropoda > Ostracoda > Podocopida > Cyprididae > Notodromas > Notodromas monacha. Next base: position 112,628 of record CAJPEX010000326.1, read on the forward strand.
TCCTTCCCTCAATTGAGTTCCGCTAGAAAATTGTCGGTCTGACTGACGCTGTTACATCAGGCGCAAAATTGGGGGTTTGGACTAACTTTTGAGAAAACAAATTTATTTTTTGCTGCTTCTTATCTCAAGTATTTGGCATTGATTCTGTCTGCTCATTATTGTGAGGTCATTGACGATTCAAATTAGTCCCCAGCATCCAAATTTTTTAAAATTCGAAAACGTTTTTATGATATGCTTTCAATTTTCAGACGCGAAAGTATTTGGCATTGATTCTGTCTGCTCATTATTGTGAGGTCATTGACGATTAAAATTAGTCCCCAGCATCCAAATTTTTTAAAATTCGAAAACGTTTTTATGATATGCTTTCAATTTTCAGACGCGAACAGAACCTTGGTTTTGAAATCAAAAGATGGTAACTCCATTAATATTAATGTTGTACACCTGAATAGTGCAGCTTTACGCCTCGCATATTGATTCGCAAATAATCAAGATTTTAAAAAAACCTTGAAATATTGTAGTTCCAACATCGAATGAATCTGAACCAATACCAATCCATGCCATAAAAGATATAATGTACGCGGAAAAAATTCAAACTTCATGACTCTCTGGAAAACGATACGAAGAATTCACAAAATTAATCACCCCAAAAATGTAAAACTGATTGAGAATAACTAATCAACTTCTCCAAAGTCGGAATTTGGCCCGGTAAATGGAAAATTCATCACGTTCAAAATATTGCAGCAGAGAAAAGATCGTCGCCGAGGGAGTTCACTGTATTCAATTTCCGTTTTACGAAATGATCCCGTATTCAAATTTTAGTTTCTCGATAAATGGTTTGAAAGTTGAAAGATGTATCACAGCTGGGCGTTTGTGTCGTCGTCACCGAGCCGACAACCGGTGTTGCCTGAGTCACTGGAAAAACTTCAGCAGTTTGCTGTTGTGGTGACACGAAATGTTGTTGTTGTTGTTGTTGCAATGTTGTTGCGTAGCCGTTCGATACACTCTCACTCGCTCCTTGCTGTTGCTGTAAATACAGAAATATATTTTCTTATTGAATTGATCAAATAGGCAAATATAAATAAATCTGATCGACTTTTCAAACGACGTCTATATTCTAAACCTGTACTGTATTGAGCTGCATTCATCTCAAGACATCCCCATCAACCCCTATTGCAACCGTTTTTTAACGATTTTTTGAAAATATATTCCCAATAGAGGCACCAAGAAAGCTTATAAAAATATCTGTTAAACTGTTGAAATTATTTTCAGCTTCACTTCAAAAAATTTCCGATGACAAGCTCATTGAAAAGTTTATAGCTCCAAGAAGGGCGCTGTTGTAATACAGGTATAGTCCCTCTACAACGATCTTGTCGAAAACGATTTTCTCTGTACAACGAATTATTATTTTTTGGTCCCATAAGGTTTTCTCCCCATATGTTAAAGGGTATGTTAAAGGGTGTTCTCTACAACGAAACTCTTAATATGACGATTTTTTTCTGGCCCCATGGATTTCATTGCCAAGAGAGTCTATACCTGTATTATTTTTTCGAAAAGGATTCCTATAATTCAAACGATTCGCAAATATTCCAAGGGGTGAAAATACTTGCATGTAATGCACGTTTTTTCGATGATTTCGTTAGTAATTTACAGTGTTTCGAAAAATATTCCGAATAAACAGCGTAAAGTATCATTCAAGCAGATAAAATATATGTCACTGATATTTGAAAGCAATGGTTTGGAATTTCTAGCTCGCATCTCACGTATATGTTTTTTTCTGTTTGCTTTGCAAGTTGGAAAGCCGATGTTTAAAAAAAAAATCGAATTTTCAATTTCCTAAAGGTTAGCGAAGGATTCTACTTAAGTGGAGTAGATTTCTTGTATTTCCAAATTACCGTTAAAAAAACGGAATCGAAAGTTTAAACATTATTTCAAATGTCGAGATTCTTACGTTAATATATTTACTGTAATTTAAATTTGTGTATTTTCGAGTCTACGCACCTGATGATGGTAATAAGCGCTCGGAGACTTTCCGTAGCAATTGCTGCTCTCGAAATAGTCCTGCGATTGATGTTGTGGATAAAAATAGCACTCCGAATCCCCGCTGTCGGAGAAAGAATATCCTTGAGCAGCTACTGAACTGTTGTACCCGGGGTACGAAGATCCCTCGACTCCCGGAGACGCTGATCCCTCTGGCGGAGGCGAAAGGCGACTGGTAACCCTGGGATTGGCGCGATTGCCGGACGGGGTTCGGCGGCTGCTGAGATCGGAAATGGGGTTGGAACCCGGGCTCTGCTGAAAGCTGTTGTTGTTGCTGGTGGTGTTGGGTTGGTGATGTGATGCTTGGTGGCACTGGGCAGCAAGCAGCAGTTGCAGCAGGGACCATGCGTCCGTTGGTGGGGAAAAAGTCGGGCGGAGATCGCGCCACTACGTGTGCCGGCACGGTGAGCTCGCTGCCATTGCCCGGGAAATTAGCGCCGACGAAAGCTGGTTCAGCAACATTGACCTGATTCTGCAGGTATATAGAAATGCAAAAAAAAAACAACAAAAATTAGTTTTACAAACTGTCGCGGGATCGTGAAATTTTTCCATAATATTGAAAAGCTAGAAATACGACGACAGAAATTCTCCACTTGAATAAAACGTTTCTCCTTCCCTCAATTGAGTTCCGCAAGAAAATTTTCGGTCTGACTGACGCTGTTACATCAGGCGCAAAATTGGGGGTTTGGACTAACTTTTGAGAAAACAAATTTATTTTTTGCTGCTTCTTATCTCAAGTATTTGGCATTGATTCTGTCTGCTCATTATTGTGAGGTCATTGACGATTCAAATTAGTCCCCAGCATCCAAATTTTTTAAAATTCGAAAACGTTTTTATGATATGCTTTCAATTTTCAGACGCGAATAGAACCTTGGTTTTGAAATCAAAAGATGAAGATGTAACTCCATTAATATCAATGTTGTACACCTGAATAGTGCAGCTTTACGCCTCGCATATTGATTCGCAAATAATTAAGATATAAACCATGAAATATTGTAGTTCCAACATTAAATGAATCTGAACCAATACCAATCCATGCCATAAAAGATATAATGTACGCGGAAAAAATTCAAACTTCATGAATCTCTGGAAAACGATACGAAGAATTCACAAAATTAATCACCCCAAAAATGTAAAACTGATTGAGAATAACTAATCAACTTCTCCAAAGTCGGAATTTGGCCCGGTAAATAGAAAATTCATCACGTTCAAAATATTGCAGCAGAGAAAAGATCGTCGCCGAGGGAGTTCACTGTATTCAATTTCCGTTTTACGAAATGATCCCGTATTCAAATTTTAGTTTCTCGATAAATGGTTTGATTATCGAAAATGTCGTCGAAAATGCGGTTTTACCACAGGAAAAGATTTAACAATCCAATTCGTGCAAAAGTTCTTTCATTAGATGCATTTTTTTCAACGGTTTAAAAAATTGCCTATATATCCCATGATGATTTCAAATTCTACATTTTTTACGGAAATAGAAAAATGAGGAAAAACGTCCATGCAAAAAAAGAGGTTCCAAACGCATGACATCCAAAGTTTTGGCAGATATTGTGTCAAGTCCAGCCCACGTTTGCCACGAAGGAGTATATGATGAGGCCATGACCGGAATAATAATTAAAAAAAACGTTTTCAAATTGACTGGCGAACTTACAATTTTGTTCGATGCGGCAGAAACAGGCGAGAAGGGATTCGTGACAGTGACGACAGTGGTTTTCGCGGCCGACGACGGCGACGACTTCGGAGGATCCGGCGTGACGAGCAAAGGACTTCTCCCGGGACTCCCGGGTTTCGGCTCCACTTTCGGCGACAAAACAGTCATCGACACCGGCGACGGCTTCAAATCACCGCCCAAAACGTTGCCCAACGGCGACCCACCGGGACTCGCTCCACGATCCTCATCCTTGGGACACCCGTTGCTATTATTATTGTTGTTGATGTTGTTGTTGTTGGAAGCCGGGGCATCTTGGCTCGCATCAAACTCCAGGGAATCTTCGTTTCGGTTCGTGTTGGAGCACGACAGCGGTGTCGGTGTCGGAGTCGAAGTGCCGCCGTCGGATTCGGACGACTTTTGCGCCAGGGCTTGACGCTTGTGTTTCATGCGTCGGTTCTGGAACCAGACCTTGACCTGGCGCTCGGTGAGGTCAAGTGAGGCTGCGATCTCGATCCGTCGTGGACGACACAGGTACTTGTTGAAGTGGAACTCCTTTTCAAGCTCCAACAGCTGCGTGTTGGTGTAGGCTGTGCGCAAGCGACGTGGAAGACCATTCTCTTGCAGGGTTGCTGAAATACATTCAGCAAAAATGAAAATATACTCGATTCAACAAAAAACACACGATGAAAATTTTAAGGTACAGGATTCTCCCCATGCAACGATTTTGTCTTCAGCGATTTTCTCTGTCCAGTACAAATCTTCATTTGGTCCCATAGGGTCCGCTCCCCATCTTATTGTCATTTATTCTTTAAAATTGTTTCGGATCAAAAAAGTTGGAAGCTGGAGACTAATTTTAATCGTCATTAATCTCACAATAATTAGCAGAGAGAATCGAAGCCAAATACTTGAGATAAGAAGCAGCAATAAATAAATTTGTTTTCTCAAAAGGTAGTCCAAACCCAAATTTTGTGCCTGTAACAGCGTTAGTCAAACCAATAACGCATTTAGCAGAATATCAATTTGTACTTTCCTCCTCTGAAGTGATTAATATGTCATTGAGTGGATTTGGGTTGGGTGGGAAGGGAGTTTGGTAGTGGGAATCTTGATTGAACCTTGTGAATGCTGAAAAGCTGCAAATAAAGTGTTCTGTTAATTCATTCACTTAGCGGAACTCTGTTGCAGAAAGGAGAAACGTTCTATTCAATTGGGATGGGGTTTGGATGTGGGAATGTTGATTGAACCTTGTGAACGCTGAAAAGCGGAAAATAAAGCTTCCTGTTCATTCATTCATTCATAAAAATAAAATAAAATAAACGAAGAACCAGAAAAAATTTGTTGTAGAGAGAATTTCGTTGCAGAGAGCTAGTAAGAGTTCGCATGCATAAATAATATCCCCCTGTGGCGATGATCACGTCACCAAAAAATAATCACTGTAATCTTTCTTTTACAGAAATAAGAAATCCTTGTTCTCTTGAAAATCTTTTGACTGAAATGAGAAAAATAAATCACATAATAAGTGTGCATTTTCCATGTTTGACGAATTATTAAAGGTGTTGGGGAAACGAATCTAATATATTCCAGGGGAATAAATTTCTGATATTACTACGGAATTTTATTGCAGTCTCATCAGCAGTTACCTGATCATGGCTAAACAAGAGGACAATTCGATTTTAATTGAATTTAAACACATCATGTGGGCCTCCAGCAGAGAATTCTGAAATATGCATTGATGGATTTTAATCAAATAAATCGATGTAAGAGTGCGCCAAAGATTTTTCGAAAATCTGCTTTCCAGCGTCAATTTTTGTCAGGAAAATTGTATGCTATGAAATGTTACGTCAGGAAATTTCTAAACTACCGCATTTCTTTAATAATAATTAAAAAACTCAGTTTAACAAAAGACACATTCATCAAGAAAATGTAAATCGGTACCAAACGTTTATATTATCCTACGAATATTGAAGGACGGTTTGGAGTAAATGAATAAAAAAATATTCACTGCTCAGAGAATATCGCTATGGAAAAAATCATAAAGATTCCAGTGTTCCAGTGGTTTCTTGCGCATAAAAATGTGAAACTAGCTCATCGTTCCAAGGTTTGCAGTTTTTTTTTCGGTGTTTGTTCAGGACGTGAAAATTTCGGGTACAGTAGATGTCTTTTCGATGAGAGCATATTTACGATGAACCGTAACGGATTACAATAATTTTTTCACAAATTGATGTGAAGAAGAAACATGAGAAAGAAAAAACATATTTCTCACTTCTGAATCGTGATAGCACATTCGTATGACCTACCGCTGATCTAGTGTAAATCGCTGAATTGCCAAGAAGAGGTTGCTCTATTGAAGCACCATGTGGAGTAAAAAGTAATCCTAGTAAAAATGCCAGGCGAAAAACGAAAGCACCGAACACCCAGCGTATATCGACTAATAGGAAGGAAAAAAAACTAAATACAGCAAATGCATAAATAAAGCAGATATAGGGAGAAAAAAAATACCAAAGAAAAAGTGGATAGAGAGAGAGAGAGGAAAAACACGCGAGTGTCGGATGATGGAATTAGTTCTTTCGGCGGCGCGGCAACCGGCAATTTTTCCGACACCCCGGCGGCACGGGGCAGGAATAAAAACCGGACCCCGGGTTCGGGAACCCATTGGCTGCGACGAACCCATTTCCCTCCTCCTCCTCCTCTTCCTCGTCCCGCACTATTCCAGCTATACGTTATTCCCAGTGATACACTTTTCTTCTTTGCTCTTGCTGGTGGTAAATTTTTCTTTTATTCTTTTCCTCTTCTTTTTTTTGTTGAAATTCCTGGCTTGCTATCTGGAACGACCAGCACCGAGAAACCTCAACACGCGCCCACACTGCATCGCGTTGTGCCGGCCTGCTGAAGACAACTCTATCCATGCTTTATTTACTGGGGACACGCTTTTTAAAAATCGAACTATATTCTGTTTATAAAAAAAAAACTCTCATCGAATAAACCCTCGTAAAACATTTTTAAAAATTGCTCCGAATGTACAAGCCCGGGCCTTATTAGAATAATTTTTGGAGAACATGTCCTCTCCGAAAATGAGCTGTCAAATTCATCTTCCTCCCAATTGCCCCGCACTTGCATGAAATAGTTTACAACTGATCCGCAAGTGCTGAAGCTTTTTTGTAGAAATTAGAAATACCCGAGACAAATTAGCTAATTCGTTAATTTTCTCGTTCTCCTCCTTCAAATATATCTTCTACTCAAGTAATAAGCCGTGTGACCAATTTTTAATTAAACACTTTTTCAGCAAAAATCAGCTTCCTTGAAAATAGTTGATTCCTCTCCTCGGAGATGACCGATCACGGGTCACGTTCTTCGCAAAAAAAAAAAAAAACGCATGAAGATATTTTGCAAGATCATTGAGATCTTAAAATGCTATTAATTTTTTAAAGTCCCCTGTGTCTCCGAGCAAATATTGTCTACCCAAATAAGTTTCATAAAAATTGTATAGGCGGGAAAGAAAAGTTCTCGGAGGTCATTTGTCTCTTTCGAAAGTATGTAATGCTTAGCGACTACGACTTGATGACTAAATATTTGATTGGTAGAAATAAAATTATGAACTTTTTATGTCTAAATATGTGAAAGAACTGCTAAAACTGTGCACTTTGAAAAAAATGCATAATGTCGACACCAAATGTAAAAGATCCATGGGGGTCTACAAGAGCGAGAAAAATCAATCAAAAGAGTTTTAGAATTGATGCACAGATTTATTCCTCTGATTCATTTTGAATTCATATCCTTCAAATTCACGACCGAAATAAAGTGTGTTTCCTTAAAACGAAACATTCCAATTTTGGTCGCCATTCCAACTGAATGGTGGTGAATGCTTCATTTTGTTTTGATGCCCATTCGTCTTTTCTCCGAGAAAACGTCAGTTGATTTAAGAAACCGAAATAGCCGCGAAATGTACCAAGAATCATTATTTGTGACGTATTCTTCCGGTTAATTTACTGAAATGCCTAAAATTCATCAAATTTACCCCGGTGCACATAAAAAAGCGAGGT
>CAJPEX010000327.1:0-10902 GCA_905338405.1 Notodromas monacha
TCCCGGTGATGCGCCGATTGGATTACAGTTTCGGCTCCAATTTGGCGCCTTGTTTCATAGAGGGACCGCGAGAAAATTCCGCACAATCAAGGAGACGTTGATCAAGCTAAGGGGCGGTTAATTTAAGCAATATGTTGAATATTTCATGTTTAGCTGATTGGCTTCTGGAGAGGAGCTTGAAAATCCAAAGGCACTTCATTTCCTGAGATCAAACGGATCGCATTTTTTCAATTCTGATTAATGTAAATGAGTTCAATTTTCTTGAAGTTTATTCTCATTCTGCTTTTGGAGCTGCTGCTTCGGAAGATAAAAGCATTGACGGAATAATGAGGAGGTCGCAAAAATGCCTCAACGAAACATTTAAATTACTTGATTTTTCAGGGACAATTTTTCCTGAAAGCCTTTTTCTTACAAAATTTCCCAATAGGTACTTTCCCATTTGATCCGTTTTACTTCTACCAGTGGTAATTTTTAATATTCTTTGAGAAACTTTTCTACCGGGCGAAGTTCCCATTGTTGTCATCCTCTTGAAAATAACTGAATAACGAAAATCCAACAATGCCTTTCGTTGAACATCCTTTCGAGAAAAGTTCCAATACAGAACAACAATACATATGAAGGCAGTAGAGAATAATAATCAAGTTGCAATATCACAGCAATGCCAGGAATCTCAGACGAGGATTTTTTTTCATCACTGCCAGTCATTCGGATTCCATGGCTGACTGCTTTTTCCAGGCACAGCAGTACGCAGTTAACTTCCTATTCCTGGCATGCTGACAAAACTTTATCAAATAATTCTTTCTAATGCGTTTCTTGAGAGCAGTTATCACAGTACAGTACTGTATACTTACTCCTCTCAATTTATGTAATGATACGTGGAAACGCTTGATTCGAACCTTCAATTTCCGGAAAAGCCTGGTGGACCCTCGGGGTCTGGGCAAATGATACTGATGGGATGTCTGGCTGTAAGGATATTTGTGACTATATTTGTTTACCGGTAAAGTAAAGTTACGTGGAACGAATTCCATGATGAATTATTTTTGTTTTGAAGGATCAATCCCTTTTGGAAATTGGCCACTCGCGTGCTACTCGTATTTTTAGTTGGCGGAATCTCGATTTGCTTGGTAAATTACTGTGGTTAAACTTGAATATATTGGCTGCTACAGCGATTTTACCAAATTTTACCAAATGGAGGGGAGGGGGGCTTGGTTGTGGGAACATTGCTTGAACCTTGTGAACGCTGAAAAGCGGAAAATAAAGCCCGCTGTTTAATTCAATCAATTCAATACAAAGGGTATTGGAAAGGGAGTTCACCGCGGTACTTCACTCTCACGTACTTCATTCAATTATCTAGGGACCCCTATTGTTGTGTCCCAAAGCAACACAGCTCCAGGATCCAGTTGCAACTGGACCCAAAAACTTGTTGGATCTGAGGCCAGTGAGCCTTGCAAAAATCCCGTTTTTGGGAGACTCACTGAGCCTCACTCAAGGACAAGAAGTGGTCATCACTTCCTCAATTTTCCTAAAAGCGGCCAATCCTGAGCCAGGAAGAAATCACAGAACCCCTCTGAAAAAGAGTTTGAGTTCTTATTCAAAACTTGCATTCTGATGGCTGCACAATTCAATTCCTCTGTCTGGGATCCAATGGACCCATGACACCTATCATTAGTCTTGACACCGTGTATAGAGTATGTACTGTACTTGAAGAGAAGCCTCACTGTTTTACTGTACTGTCGCAGTTTCGCAAGCTTCTTCAAAATGGGCGAATCCACTATACTGCAGTACTACTGTATGTAATATACGAACCTGCTTCTAACGTAAACGAAGTAGAACGGCGGCGAGTTGCGCCTCGCATCGCCGCCATCGCCGTTGCTGTACTTGACCGTCAACCGCAGGTCTTCCAAGTCCGAATCCGGGTCGTCGACGGAGATGAAATTCCGCGTCACGATCCGCGTCGTGCCCCTGGCAACTCGCACTGCCAAATTCGTTCCACTCCCCGCGAAAACCGGGGCGTCGTTCACTGACCTGACCCGGAATACGACCAGGAATTTCGGGGATTCCGCACTACTCGGCGACGTGTGCGACGAAAAGTCCGCCTCGTTGGGCATCCGCATTTCTACAGACGCGGAATCCCGCGCAGTTTCACTGCCGTCGTGCACGTATCTGACCTGAGAGAGAGAGAGAGAAGACAAAAAGAAACCATGCGTGACCAACTGAACCGAAATTGAATGCTGGCGGAGAAGGGGAATTATACGAAATCCTTGGACTGCAAATTACTGCAGACTTCCGATTATTCTAAAAAAAAAATTCTGACTGCAAAAGTGTCCTTTGGATAATCATGTACATGGGATGGTGATAAGTTGACTATACCGCATTTTACTAAAATACCATGCAGTAATATCCGAACCTGGATTTGATTCCTTGAGAGAAACTTATGGGGTCTTTTGTATACACGGCTTGTTTTGTTGTTTTCTGCCGATTTATTTCCTTCTGAATAGCAAATTTCCGACTAAGACTCTGCAAGATTCGTTATCCCATAATTCATAATTTTTTAAATGTTCATTCATCGAAATAACATAACATTGCAAGCCTGCAAGTCTGCAGACTATTCCAAAAAAAAATTCTGACTACAAGCGTCCTTTGGATAATCATGTACATGGGATGATGAGAAGTTGACTGCCGTATTTTACTAAAATACCATGTAAATCCGCACCTGGATTTTTCAGCCAAAAATTTGGATAAAGCCGTATTCTGCTGTGAGATGCACACTTCATTTTTACTGACACCGAAAAAAAGGAGAATAGAAAGAAAAATAATTCAAATTTTGACTCGAATTCAATGAATTTCAAATTAATTCAAATTTTGGAATTTTTTGTTGTAATGCGTCGAAGATGCCCCATTAAAATCAAGTATGATGCGCTTCCAAACTTCGAAAATTGTGAAAAATGTTGTACCCTTAATGGTGCACACTCTCTTTCCCCTTTAAAAAAATTATAAGTAAGGCAAAATAATGTGCAATATGTATCACTATGGTTGTCTACAGTCTTTTTCTCACGCAAAAATTGATAAATCTGCGAATGGTTGTATTTTATTGGGGGATGATCAATGTTTAATAACTCGGGCGTGTAGCAAAACTTGTGAAAAATTAAGCCGCGAAATGATCAGAAATTGTTGATCAATAATCTGATCGTCTAATCTGTTCATATGTCTGAATAAATATTTTTGAAGAATGCCAAAATAGGACGTACGGTAATGCTCGAAAATTATGCATCCCCTACGACGTTTATATGTGTTCACCATGTCGATTTTCCGTCAGCAGAGCGCTGTCGATCTCTAAATACAATTCCCAAAGGATATAGATTTTATTGAGAAGATTTGCTTTCCATTTCATAGGAAATCAAATCAATCATCCAATTTTGGAAGGAACTCATGAACTACGAAAATTATGAAGGAAATTCCTCAGCAACCAGGAACACCTGACTATGGAAGATATAGATAAATAGACCATAGTTCTCTTACTCATCTTACGGAGGAAAATCTTTAGCAGCAAATAAATGCAATACATTCCATATTATACAATGAATTTTTCACACAGTGCCAAAGAATTCTGCATTGATTGGAGACTGACGTGGCATTTTGATTAAAATGTTTCTGGTACTGCAATGCACGATACTGACGAAGATGTATTCCCCAGAATTCCTGATGACTTCTGAGGAGTTTCTACGGTGATAATATCCAAGTACAGTACTGTCTCACCTTATTGCCCATCAAATCTTGAGTAATTTATAAAGACAACATAATGACTTTTATCGTAAAGTAATGCATAATTAGTCAACCAAATGAAGCATCTGATTACAGAAGCTGTAGAAATCGACCAGCTCTTTTAATTTTTTATACAAAAATAAAATTCTAGGAATGGCTTCCATTTCTCAAGATAATTTTCCGAGCACCAACATTATTAAGGCTAACGACTGGATATTATTGCAAAAACTATCGAATAACAAGGAAAACCGGACGCCATTAAAACGGGCAAATAACGTCGGAAAAAATTCCCGGAAAGTTTGAAGACCTCAGCTCGGATGAAAATAAGTCCTCAGCGATTCTAGTACTGCAATCGCTATAGAAAACGGTACTTGCACATCCCGGCTGCTTTAATTTCCCGCTTAATGGATCAAAAACAATACGGACACGCGCTTGATCCAAGCTCAAATAATCGGGATTCTAACGAATGAAAGGCTGTCGATGATGAGGTAATTTGGGCAATAAGTTGTTTTACCGAAACGATCCCAGACAAAAATAATAATGAGGATACGTTTCTCATCAAATGTTCCAATCACGACGGGGGCTTCGCGTACAGCAAAATCGCGAAATAACCTTCTATCGTCTCACCTTATTGTCCATCAAATCCTGCAGCGTGAATTTGGTTAGCAGGCTTGAGGAACCAGCAGACGTGCCGTCAACGTGAATTTTGCCGTGATCCGGGGGCGACATGATGTGAAAGATAACGTCCGTGTCCCTGAGGCCAAACTTGTGCGGGTTGAATGCCAAAGAAACGTGTCGGGTTGCTGATATCACCGCTGCTCCGCCTTCGTCCACCTCCACCGGGGAAAGGGACAGCAGTTTCATGTCTGCGTCGTTGCCTGCATTGCTGCTCCCCGAAGTGCTTCCTGTTCATGGGGATTCAACGTGCATGCAAAAGTACTCATTTATCGACTCATCATGGCGCGGGAACCCGTTTCGGCATGAGTGCGCGTGAGAGAGAAGGAAGCTCGTATACACGAGGGGTCTAACAAAAGTTTTCGGAATATAAATTTAAATGGCATATAATTGAGCTGAAAAACAATTATTCTTCTGGGAAAACACATCCTTTGGCACAAGCAAAAAATCAGCCCTGTTTGACACATTTTTTTTAATGTTTTTAGGAAGTCACCCTGCTGGCGGAGTTCCGCTCTCCTCTCAAAAGATGAGGCGCCCTTCCTAAAGATTTTGTTGTTTTAGCACAGCTTTTCCCCCATAGAATTCTTGAGATCAACGTGGCATTAATTCAAAGGGTTGCCTCCAGGTCTTCCAAGGTAATTCCGCCATTTTCAACAACAGCCGCCTCCTTAGCCGCCAATTGGGATGGAAATGTGGCGGCTGTGAAGGCGTATATATATATGCATATATATACGATGGCTGGTTCATAAGTTTTGATAATTTTTGAACTAGCTTCAACGGACTTTCAACAATTCCAAATGTTTTCTATTCGCATAGCTCCATCATTTGGCAACAGTATCTCAGTGCTGCTGCTGTTCAGCATACTCTTCGTTGATTTCAATGCATTTTTTCATGGGATAAATCCAACTATCGAAACGGTGCCGAAAATCGAGTTCCGTTAGTTGATTAAACTGTTCTTTGATTGCGGAAATGAGGCTGTCTCTGTCCTAAAAAGCAATTCCTTTTAGGTCGTTCTTCACTGTCGTGAAAAGCCAGAAGTCACAGGGTGCCTATAACCAAATATTGTAGCAGAACTCGATTTTTTGGTAATCCAATCATCAAAACACAAAAAAAGATATTTTTGGCGCTGTTTTGATCATTGGATCCAACGAATGAAAAAATGCATTGAAATCGACGGAATGTTGAACAGCACTGAAGTGTGGCCAAATGACGGGGCAATGCGAGTGACATCTGGAATTGTTGAAACTCCCTCGAGCCTATTAGAAGAAATCGCAAAACTTATGAACCAATCCTTGTACAGTACTCGTCCGAGGGTGTAAAACATGCGGCTAATGATCGAAAGGGGTTTGCACGATACGGAGGGGATGAAATTTCAGGAGCCGGATGAGAGCCGTTTTGATATGGGACCAGACCGTGACAAGCATTAAATTCATGAAAAACTTGCGAAATATTTCAAACATAAGTGAACATCCATTAGAAGTATTGTGTCTTCGTAAATTCGTAACCAACTGCTGGGCATATGTCGAATTTTAATTTGAAGAAGGCGAGAACGCGACTCTGCTGTAGCACTGCTGAGCAACTTTAATCAAAATTCCAGCGTGGAATACAATTTTCTTCAAACGAAAAATCCCAGTAAAAAGCTAAAAATATGCACTTCAATTGATACACAGTATTGCACATGCTGTAAATTGAACTTATATCCCAGCGGAAGAGCAGAAAGAAAGCGGTAAATATAATTTTGTCGCTGAACTTATTTGATTACATCCTATTAACTTCAATTTATTACAAAAATATGGTTAAAATTCAATAATGAACGTTTAACAGTTCATCAACATTTGATGGCATGAAAAACGATTCCTGGAAACGCCGTAGCAACAAACAGCAATGCATACTTTTCAGACTTCGTCGATAAATATTGATTACAAAAAACTTGCCGTTCGTTGAGTTTGACAAAAATGCTTGCAACACAACGTCGGGACATAATCCGGACTCACTGTATCGTTTCTGAGTGATTTGGTTTCATTATATCTTACATTTATTACCTAAACAAAGACAATCATGAACTTGAGTCGTCAGAATAAATAATCGAGGCTCGAACGCAGTTGAAATAATTATTTGATGTATAGGAAAGAACTCGGCGTGTTCAGTCCACATTATTCCGATTATTTTTACCCCGTGAAAAAGGTCTCGGGTTCACATTAAAATGAATGTTATTCATCAAATAAACCGTCTTCTTTGATATAATGTACTGTACCTTACATTTAAGTTCCAGATTTCAATGGACTTTAACACCCAAGTTCGCATGGAGGCCACATTTTTCGAAATTTCAAGGTCACGCTTTGTTCTCACATGTCTTGAAAAATTCCACAAGCTTCAGAATACAACCGAAAAAACGCATCATAACGCGAGTATGTTCCACCAAAAGAACAAGATTGGCGTCAGTTTTCACCCAAATAAGGGACTGAATTCTATGGTCGTGTGATTAATTTTTCTCCAGAATTGTTTCGCCATCTGACATTTTGTTGATTAATCTGCAAGAAAATACAATTTGAAAAACTATGGGAAATCCTTACCCGAGGCTGGTACGGATGAGTAAACGGAGTAAGTGCCGGTGTTGTAATCGGCTCGCAAACAAGGTGGGTTCGGACACGAGCATTTAAACGATGACAGTCCATCCTGGGTACAGACGGCATGTTCCACGCATGGGTTCCGTGTCGAGCACGCAAACTGCCACGGGCACCCGGGCTGCAATCCCTGAGTGACGAAAGCATCGGGCAACCCGACCCGAAGCTTCCGGCTAGCTGTGACGTCGGTAATTGGTCCTCCGGCTGGAAAGTATCATAAATCAGGCTTATAACATTTTCTCTACTGAAAGCGCATAAAGCAGTCAAGAACTTCCGTTCGTGAGCTTTATGGAAGAAGGATGAAATTTGCATTTTTTGGTTTGTCCGAATCTAAAGCGAATCTAAGGATTTGGATTAACCAAATGGCCCGAAGTTTGGGCAAATTGCGGACTGCATTCGAGACTATAGTATAGGTTTTTTTAGCATACTGAACACAACGTTAGAGAATCACCTGTCACAAATCGATCACATTTTTTTCATCAGTTCGTGAGGATATACTGCATATAAAAACCAGCTGCCTTCATCGCCTACCTTAATTATTGTTTCCTCTCGTTAGTAATTTTAAATGAAATTAATTATGACAGATTCTCCTGCTGGTTGAACAAAACAAGCTTGTTTTGGTTACAGCGCCAATTTTCACCAAAGTGACTGAATCCTATGGTCCTGTGATTAATTTTTCTCCAGAAACCCCACGGCGAATACAATTTTCAGGATTCAGATTTTATTTTCTATGAAAATTATTCGACATCGGTAGCGTCAATAGACGTTTCAAAAAATAATTTCGTTCAGTATTCAATGGAATTCATTGAAGGAAGTACAGAAATATTCGGGCTGTGATTATAGCTCGTCATGCAATTTCGGATGTAAGCGTATTCTCATGAAATGATTAATTTCGGCGAATTTTAAACGGTCTGAGATGTGTGTTTCAAAATGACGCATTACCGTACGTCAAATTCTATGCCTGAATATGCAATTCGTTGGAAAATTTCAGCTATGGTTACAATCGCACATTCCTCAGAACTTAAGCTTCCTCATAACTATTGCACTGAGGGAAACATAATCCGGGAATATTATGGGGAAGAAAATCATGCAAATTAGCAATGCCTGAAGCGCGCACGTGGCGAGTGCATATTTATATTCGCACGTATAATATTTCGCCAAGAAAGAAATGAACAATGCACAGGTACTCACTTGTCACTTGCCCCAGCTCCAAATTCCGTATGCATCCTTTGAGTGACTGAATCGACGATGGCTTCAGACCCTGGCGCAGAGCCCGTGACACTTGATTCACGTCTAGCCCTCCAACCAGGCACTTGTCAGAAAGGTCCAAGAACCTTCGCCAAAATGACAACGAAGTAATGATGAAATCGTGGCATCGGGTGCTAATTAACTTCCCATCATCAGGGTATTCAAAAAATCGAATCCAGACAATGATTTCCCGAACTAGAGACGTTTTCTGAATTACTCGTCATATCCCATCGGATATCGACGCAAATAAATCTGCGTTATCTCGTAATTTAAGGTACTTTCGCGAAGCAGCTTTTCACTCAGACAATGCTGTAACGCCTGTAAGTATCCCTCTGAATGAGAATACGAAAAAGAAGAGATGGAGAAATGTATGCGCATTTCAATCATCGACAGCTGATATTGCGTGTTGGGCTTCTTCTGCACTTGTAAAGCTGGACTCTTTCTACAACAAAGCTCAAGGAACCAGAAAAAAAAAAGTTGTAGAGAACCCATCCACAGTAACGTGGGGAAAGAGCCCACTGCTGGGACCACAACCAAATTCGTTATGCAGAGAAAATCGTTGTAGACAAGACCATTGTAGAAAGAGTTACTTTCCAAGTGTACAATTTTCTTGAATTTTATTCTTGGAGCCAAAAACTTCAACAACAAAAAAAAAGAATCGGGATAGCTTTCTTCTTCTTCCACTATATACAAGGACAAAGTATAAATTATAGTGAACTGGGTTTGGTGTTTGTCAGAGTGCTCATTTCTCTTTGGAGCGATGCATGCACATCGGCGAATAAGATTTGCTGAGAGAGAATAAATCGGTAGAAAGAAGGTAACACAATGCCCAGGCACGGCGGCTGTTTCGCAAAGAGCTTCGAGCAATGCGAAGGGAAAACTTTCGTGGTTAATACGGCAACTAAGAGAGTACAGATGCACAAATTAGTCGGGTAAGACGGAAAGACAAAGAAAGTTTTTTCCTCGCGGCTCATTTGCGGGCAGACAATGAATATACTCTATATACGAGAGAAGAGGGGTTCCAAGGCTTTCCCGAATGACGAAGAAGAAGAAGAAGAAAATCAGGATGAGGAAGAAGGATATATCTCACTTGTTAGCCCCAGAGTGGGTTCTATTCGATACGAGGTGGTCGCCGTCCACTTGGACCTGGGCATAAGTAGCCGTGATCCGGATCGACACCGAGTGCCATTGTCCGTCGGCGACTTTCTTGTAGTTGGCGATCTCCTGCAGCCCGTTGCCTTTGTCCAGGAACAAAGCCACGTTGCCGGACACGAGCACCACGGCGAGGAGATCAGCCTGGTGCCCCGGGGAACCCGCACCCACCGGGGACGCTGTCACTGATGACGATCCGAACCCGAAACCCGCGGACGGGAACGCGTCGCCCGTTAAGTACAGCAACAGCGCGTTTTCCGCCTCTGTTTTCACGTCGAATGATATCTCGCCTCCGGTCCTTTTTAAATTAAAAAAAAGAAACAAATTTCATTCGTCAAATTTTGATGCGTGAAAATCCAACTTTGCTCGAGTGAGCGGCAAGTAGACTTCAGTGACGATTAGATCAGTCAATTTGTATCTATAGATTTCCAGCAGAAAAACAGTAGAGTACTAATTAGATCATCTAAGTGATCTAACCATTTCATCAGACACTTCAATTTTTATGAAATGACTTTCAGTAAATGAATTTTGTAAACATTTCTGCGAAATGACATTCAAGATGACATTGACTTGAAGTATTGTTGTCAAAAACAGAAAATTCATGGGAGCTCCGTGGAAAATATAAAATGTACAAACTCAAATGAAACTTTTTTATTTGCTTTTGAAGCATTTTTAAATATGTAAAGCTTTGCCTGGTGAGCAATTAGGGATTTTGCATTCTAAATGCAGAAAATGAGTCATTTTTACAAGAAATTCGAACGATCACAAATCGAGACGCTCATGCTAGCATCCTATAGTTATCAGAAAAAAGCGTTACTAATTTTAGGCTGTCGGACAATTAATTAATATGCAGATAAGTGAGTCTATTTAATTTGAATTATCCTACGTTGTTCTCGTACAAGTTTATGGAAGGATGCAGGTAAATTCGAGTAGCTCCTGGTGTTCAATTCTGTTTCGAAAAAAAAAACCCTCTTCAAAGTATACTCAACTGATTACTGATTTTTCAAGTTTTTAAAATTTTTGTAAACAGCATGCCAGGCAAACAAAAATTCTACCGAATCCGAGTGATCATTCAAAGACGAATTTCTTATTTGAA
The DNA here is from genome assembly GCA_905338405.1 of Notodromas monacha. Classification (NCBI taxonomy): domain Eukaryota; kingdom Metazoa; phylum Arthropoda; class Ostracoda; order Podocopida; family Cyprididae; genus Notodromas; species Notodromas monacha. Next base: position 10,558 of record CAJPEX010000327.1, read on the forward strand.
CTTTTCGAACAGTGATGGATTTCAGAGGTACTGTATTGTATTCATATTTCGTTGAATGCACGTCAAACAAAACTCAGTTGAATTTTGGCATGAAAATAACAAACCCCCAGGCAAGGGCACCGTTAGCCTGGGGAACGTTACTACTAATCTAACTTAATTCTCTTCACTGCGAATACTGACCCATACATAGCAACCAGGATCCCCCATCCTCAGAAATTTTAGCGGGATCTCGGAATTTTGGATCCGCTTTTATTCTTTCACTTAGGGATGGGTTGGGATAATATTATAGATATCGGGACAGTGAAGAGAATTAAGTTAGATTAGTAGTAACGTTCCCCAGGCTAA
>CAJPEX010000327.1:12735-23807 GCA_905338405.1 Notodromas monacha
GCGAAAGATATTTTCGGCCTACTGGTACACATTTGTACTTGCAGTTTTTTGCAAGGCCTAAATACCCTCCGCGAGGGGTATCCCCGCGCAAGCTGTTGCTCCCGCGAGGTTCAGATGGGTTCTGAGGATGGGGGATCCTGGTTGCTATGTATGGGTCAGTATTCGCAGTGAAGAGAATTTAGTTAGAGTGTAGTAACAACAGAATTGTTCAACACATAAAAAAAAATTTGACAATGGATTTCCTTCACGAAATTGAAGCAAAAAGTGAATAGAAGATGGTTGAATCAAAAATATATTCTGAATTTTTAACCGCGGGTGGAATTTCAAAGCCCATTTTCTTGCGACTTGAAATGAAAAAGTTCGACAGGTAATTTTTTTTTTTAAATCATGAGATCCGTTTTCGTTTCGACTTCAAGATAAAATAAGCAGAAATCTCCAGCAATCATGCTAAATAAACTCTGAATGTTTAAAAGATTATATATCTGTTCCTTATTGTTACCCAAATCTCAGAATATTTTACACCGGCATTCTTATCGGGGGATGCTGAAGCTAGAAGCAGGGGATGGCGCAAACTCTCCAAAGCAGTTCCGATCAAAATCTCCCACTAAATCTTTCACGCGGAAGGTATTTCCACGCCCTTTATACGCGTACAGTGTCACTCGGGTTTCAGCATTAATCTCTCTCTCTCTCTCTCTTTTCCTTTCGAGGGTAGCCAAACCTGGAAATAGCGTGAGGGAACACAGCGTAGGCCCCGTCCGCAACCCACGCCACGGGGGAGTCCCGGCCCGCGTGAAACTCGGGCTGACACGAGTCCCAAGTGACCGCGAAACTTTCCAGCTGACCCGTCACCTTCGTGGCCCATCGCCGTGAGCTGGTCAGATGCGGCGCCGGTCTCGCACTTTCCTGCAAATCCGTCTGGGCATTCTGACCGGGCCCAGTCCCGCCGTTGCTGACGAATAAAGGCGAGCCCGGAAGGAAGAACACGTCCACTCCGTTGAACGTGACAGCGTCCAGGCATCCACGGAAATTCGGCAAGATCCCGAGGAAGAGCTGTTTGAACGAGTTGCCGACACCGCCAACGTACACTCCTCGATCCACGTTCAGTTCCAGAAATTTCCCAGGCAATTTCACGCTAGAGAGACAGAGAAAAAAGTACAGATGAGAATTAATGATTGAAAAATCACTTGACAAGTTGACAATCAAAAGGGCCAGTGAACTAATTTCTTTGGAATGTAATTAATTTCATAAATTTCAACTTGAAATCATTTTCCTCTATTTTCACATCCTGAAAAAACAGAAAATAACGGACGAGAAAAACGTGGTACCAGCCAAACTTGACATTGAAAAAGTGTACCGTGAAATCAATTGAATGAACCCCCGAAAAATTTTTCGGCGATTTCACGCTAGAGAGAGAAAAATGCAGAAAAAAGGAATGAATGAAAATTAACTTGAAAAGTTGAAAATCAAACAGTAAAAAATCAGTGATCTATTTTTTGGAATATACTTTATTCCCTAAATATTAATTTCCAAAAATGTCCCTCTAATTTCATATCTGAGATTTTAAAAAATGGAAGAGAGAAAAAAGGAAGCAGCGAAGACCAGTCATACTTGAAAAATAAAGAACTGCAAAATCAATTTAATAAGTTTCAGAGTTTCCAGCGAGAGACAGCTGGAGAGAAAATACAGAAAAGAACAAATGAATGGCAACTACTTTGAGAAAAACAAACAGGCTACAACCATTGAATTTTTTTTTGAATTCACTTCATTTCCTGAATATATATTCCAACGAATTTCCCTCAAATTGTACATCTAAGAAAGGAGATAAAAAATAACCGACGAGAGAAAAGTGGAACCAGCGATAACCAGCGGAACTGGTAAAAAATCAAATCGAAAGTGAATTGTGAAATTTATACCTTTGATAATCATTTAAAAGAATTTCCCCCTAATTCGTTGCCCAGTCATACTTGAAAAATAAAAAAAAGTGAACTGCATTTTGAACCTGGTATATTCCAATTATCCGTGAAAAACGTAAATATCTGGATCCGTAGAATGGGCTTATCGAATAAAGCTGAGAAAATTTCTGCCCAGAATAGTCTTGACCTCAATGTCGTCAAAATGAAAATTTAAACAGGAAGGATCAATTAAATAAACCACAGCTATTGTGAAAATAAATCATTAGTAAAGTGAACAAGATGGTTGTGAGAGAATTATGGCATGGCCATATCCCATGTCAAGCTCGGGATTTCAAGATAGAGTTGAAACTTCGAAGCCAGCAGAGAAGTGAGAACACAGATGCTGGTAATTAGCAAAATCGTATACCTATTTAATGAGCTGATTACTGAAAACTTCCACACACCAACTAAAAAGATGAAAAGCCCTCTCCTTGGAAGCCCTCTTGTTCGAAAACCCATCAAATTTGTTTCGCCAATCCTTTTACTTTCCTATTCTGTGCTATGAATATTTCCAATGGTTTATTTCAGGTGGACCAGCAGGAAGCCTTTGATGATGCACGTAAACATTTGAAGTAAGAATATAATTAGTGAAGCGAATTCCCGTTTGATACATTTGATTAATATATACCGAAAGCATTGCCACGTATCAACTGGAAGCGTTGCAACATTTTGCGGCGATATTTTGCATAACACTTCTGTTATCCTCGCTCTCATATATATACATACTCGCTCGGCTGCACAATACTGTACACACGAAACTCTCAAGGGAGAATGCAACCAGGAAATTCGGCTGAAACTCCCGGACCCAATGGCAATATTCTGACTTTATTTTATGCATTCAAAGAGATGAGGAGCGAAACACGACAGGGGAGTCATTTGATATGGAAATGTCAACGCGGGGGAAAAACTTCGCGCGGCCTCGATCGCTGCGCACCCTCGGCGCTCCGAATAGTCAATGAGGCCAGCGCAGAGTATCGGAAGATGCAACGACGAGAGGCATCCGTAACCCGGAAGCCGAGAATTTTCCATACAAAAGGAGCCATGCAAAGAAGGATGGGTTAGATCTTTTTTCCACCCTTCTATATTCTTTTTTTTTTCACCATTGATTCTCATTCTACTTTATCCTTTCTGGAATGCATGGGAAACTATGTGCAGTGCTGTTTGCTCAGATTTGTGTGCCTTGGATGGATACAGAAAAATTTTATTAAAAAAAAAACGTTGAAAACTTCAGTATAGCAAACTTTTTTCAAGTCCTCGCAGAAATTCTACAAGGTACATGTTATAAAAAGCTCGTTACAAGAAACTTGCCAATTACAGTATAACAAACTCTTTTTGAGGAATATTTTGTGATTTTTTAATGAAAGATTCCCAATAATGAAGGCAGGCACAGTCACAAATGTCTCATTCAAAATTTGACTGTGACATAGGTTGGAATCAAGGAAAAATATTCTTCAAAATTCACCTGAGCAACCTCTCTCCCAAAATTAATTCCTGGGTTAGAAAAGATTAGAGGGGGGGAGTGAAAAAACTCACGTTAAAAGGGGTTTGTATTCTTGAGAAATCCTACTGATTAAAAAAATTGTAAGCTTTTTTTGGAATATCCACACTTAGAAATCTGTGCAGGAATTGCTTAGAAAAAATAGTCAAAATAAAGCGCTAATGCTTATCTGTTATTCAGAGTAATTACTTGTTTTCAATATTTAAATTTCTCTTCAAAGATCACCATTTTTTGACACTGACAATAATCTGAAAACGCCACATAAGAATTTTGTTGAATTTGTGCAGGTTTAATAAAAAAATTCTTCCAGCAATCAGTCAAAAATTTTGAAAATCTCGATATAAAAAATTATTCAATATAAAAACTTTTTCTGAAGTCCCTACAAGATTGTTTCAACAAGATTTTAGCCTATTTTTGTAAATACTTTTCGTGATAATGTTCTTCAAAATTAAAGGAGTTAGCGTGTGTTATGGGATCATGTGCAACGAAGAGCTCAGACTCGGAAAAGACGCTTTTCTAGCTCAAGGACATCACCTTCAAAGATTATCTGGAACTGTACAATGCATGTGATCGATTATTGCGAAGATCCTCCGTTTCTCGTATGGTCGGTAATTGCGACGTCAGCACATCATTCGGATGGATATCATACGGATATCTTATGAAGCTCAAGGTACAGTACTTCGCGATATGAACGAAATCTTGGATACATCAGGGGGTCATTAGCAATACACTGAAGATGCGATAGGATCCAATAGTACGACGAACAATGTAATGGATTTGTTCATTATTTCGGGGAAAAAAGCATCCAGAAATGTATGCTAGGAAGGTCATAAAAAAATACAAGATGAGGAAAGTACTGCGGAGGAAGATATGAGATGAAATGGCGTTGGTCACTGACCTCGTATTATGTATCCCATCGACAGACAGGTGGACGTGAGCCTGCACTGTGACGACGTAAATGTCGTGCCAAACCAGGTCATCCAGACGGAGCCCCGGGGGAGACGACACCTCTGTTTCTCCGGAACCCAAATTCATCCTCACCTATATTTTTTAAAAGTAATATAAGAGCAATATTTATTTCGCATTCATGAAAATATTGCGCACACATTATTCAAACAAATATCAAATCCGCTCGTTTTAAGACGAAAATGGTAAATATTTCTGCATTCAATTAGTGAGTGGATTTATTATTGATCTTTTACCATGGAGAAATTCGAAGAATGTCGGAACATGTCTTTCTTTCTGTTCATCGTGTAAGCCACCTTCTGGAATCTTTGTCTTTCACCTTAAAATTGCAATGTTTAAGTGGAAGAAACATGTTCGAGAACATTTTTGATATGCTCTAATCAGGAAAAAAATATTCCTGAGTGACAGGAATGTTTCAAATCTGTTGAAAAGAAACGGCACACAGCCTTACCAAAAATTCTGAAGAAATTGTTTTTGTTGTTTGCATTTATTCAAATGCCCGTGCAGACTGGCTATATTCTGACCAATTGAAAAACATTTTAAATGTGAGAGCTGAATCATGCTCTGTACCAAGTTATTTTTTTTAACAAGATAAGTAGGATCCTTCACTATAGCTGTTGCCGTTTAAAAATTGGTCTGATTTTTCTTTCACACGTCAGCTATTTCGCTTTGGCAAAAAATGTTAGATATTTTTTTAACCTTGAAGTCAGGACAGGATAATTTGAAAAAAATCACAGTTAACGCCGTGGAAGCCCTTTCTTCCTTTTGCATTCAAATTTCTTCTCACGAGAAACTGACCTTCTGTGAATAAAGATCTGCAGATTTTCAAAATTATAACATCTGCCAAAATGTACGAGTATAGTAACGAACCTTTTTGCCTTTTCACTATCTAGTTGAAGTACTTCACGACATAGTGATGCTTAAAAATTCATTATTTTCTGCCCCCCCCCCTCCCCCCTCCAGCTCACAATCTCAGACAATTTTTGCTCACTTCTTTAACAAAGCTTGAATTTCAAACAGATTTATTCGGATAAAACATAGTTGACGAAAAAAGGCAAATTCAATGCGCAGTAAGATTATTTATCTCCAAGGAAACAACGTATTTATATGTAAGAATCTTAAGAGATTTTCTTCAGAGATTCTGCCAAGTTCCAAAATTATTAAAACGTGAAGAAAAACATAACGCGAGAGCAGCAAAGCAGATTGAAATTTACTACTGTTCTGAAAAAACAAACCTGCAAAAACACACAAAAAATGTGCCCTTCGGAAAGAGTGCAAAGTAGGGATAATCGATTTTATCTGCCAGCGAAGTGTTGTGTATACGCAGTTAAATTTTATTCCTCACCTTGAGAGCAGAGTGATGCATTAGCACGAGGCAGTAGTCAATGGATCCCGCCGCCAAGAACAAGGTCCCGTCGGCCTGTCTCGTCTTCACACGCATCCGAAGCTCAGTGTCGCTGGCTGACGACAGCAGCTCCACTGCAACGTGGCTGTTGCCGTAGAAAGACACTGAAAAATGCACAAGACGTTCCTGATCATCATTAATGCACCTTTCTCGAAAGGCACAAGCGAGAGAAAATTCTTTTCTTTTCTTTCTTCTTTTCTGCAGCGAAGAAGCTGCATCTTTCAACTCTCAGTCGCGGAAAACTGTCGAAAAGAGCACACAAAATAAGAGGACAGAAACCTAGTTCTTCGTTTTTCTTCTTGTTCACTTTCTCGTCACCTCGTAGAATGGGCATTTAAATCTCGCCTACGCCCATCGCGGATATTTCCCTCAGTACCGCCATGAAAGAAACGTGCTTTAGCTCTGGAAAAAAGATGTGGCGGATGACGCACATTCTGCTAAAAATGCGGTACGTGATCCTCCAAATCCCTGTTCGTCTTTCGGTGTGGAGTACTTGGCAGAATGTACTGAAGAGCCTTAGGTCAACGGGTAAAGACAATGACTGGAATAATCCATCTTAAAGGTATGTATTTATTTATTTGATTAAGATATTACATATTCTAGGACCTAAAAAGGCTTTTTCTGAATCTGAGACATATACTTCTAAGCACTTTATTTTAAATTGAAGGAGTACGTTATTAGCTCATGCCCTTAGACACTGGACCGAATGTGTGCCATTTACATTTGGCAACACTGCTTTCCAACGATTATTCTACTGAAAGTTCTCAATATGAAAATTTTCAAATATCACGCCAGATGCCGAACTGCATTACAAATTTACAATACATGATTCGTAAGTAAATAAGTTCCTATACCGAAAAACCCCTGTGCTTAAATATTTCCTTATCATGGATGAAAACATTTCTGCTGCAGAGGTAAATTTGGCTTATTTATCATGAAGCAAGTATATTATTTCAGTGAGACATTTTGGTTGTATGAAAGAGCTTCATTTATATCAACAGTTCTGAATTGATCATACAAATATTTACTCATGGAAGCCGAAGACGACATCGGATGTAAGAAGTCATTTAATCAGATGCATAATTAAATTCAGTAGATCAAAGCATTCACGAAAATCTAAGACGGGTAAAAACAATGACTGGAATAACCCATCTTAAATTTATTTATTTAATTATGATATTACATATTCTATACAGTACTTCTATAGGACCTAAAAAGGCTTTTTCTGAATCTGAGACATATACTTCTAAGCACTTTATTTCAAATTGAAGGAGTACGTTATTAGCTCATGCCATAGACACTGGACCGAATGTGTGCCATTTACATTTGGTAACACTACTTTCCAACAAATTAACAAATTTTCGTTAAATTTCGGTTTTTTAAACTACTTTTTTAATCGGCCCTGAATTGCCCTCATTCCATTCCACAAAAAAGGTAAATGATTCTCTGGAACAACGCAATCTTTCCAACGATAATTTATAGTTTCATCCTGTTATTATTCAATTAATTCATATTTGCTACCATCTTTAGTTCTATCGGGCTCAAGAGTCGAGAATCGGAAGTGTGAGGGCATTCGGCTGGTATTTGAGATATGAGTGGAATGAACTGACTTATGAAAGCTGAAGGAACATAATTTGATGAGAGTACTTCTTGAAATCACTGTGAAAATTTCCAAACTTTTGAGGTACGAAAAATGGGCGTGTCTCATAATAAGCGACGGGGTGTCTTGAGCAGGATTCGACTAAACACGGCACAAGGCAAAATTTACGAGGGGTTACACGTTTCCGGGCGGACCCGTTTCGGCACAGACTTGACATGATCTGAACACCGAAGATTTTTGAAAAAAAGTTGCTTCTCTTGACTGGTTCCAAAAGAGGCTAGGCAGGCACCTTTTTAATGTGATTATCACTAATTTGAACACACTTCTCAGCCCTTTTGATCCATGGGTTGAAACAGGCCTTGAAATGCTCATCAGTTGTTAAATTTGGATGCTTCCCCAGTGGAACAGCAGCAATAACAAGCTGATCCGCGCGGAACCGTGTAATCTCTCGTACTTCTCTAGAAGGATATTTAGAGGTTATTAATCTTTTTTAAATAAAAATTCTGTACAGCATTATCTTCGCTTATTAAAAGCTATCTTATCTGATTGATTCAACCCACCTGAATGAAGTGGTTCAGCAGCGAGAGCCCAGACGAAGATGAACACCACAAACGCAGCGTTCATGCGCTTGGATCCGATGATGACAAATTCCACGAATCCTGTACTTCGGTCCACGTAAGTCGTCATTGTCGTCTTTTTTTTATGACCTCCCTGTCGTCGCTGTAAGTGACGATGACGGGAAAGACAATCCTAAATATTTCTTCGCAGTTCTTCAGTCCAGATGACAAGATTTTTTCATGGTAAGTCTCCGCATGATTTCACGGCGACTGCTTCGATTCTCAGTCCCGCATTCAACACCAACGCTCCGCAAGAAATTTCTCATTCACGCACTTGTGACCTGTATAGAAAATAGCAGAACAAAGAAAACGAGCAATTCAATTCATGGTCGAGGTTGCTGAGTTTTTAAACCGTACTGAGATTTTCAAGGTGCGTCGTCACATGTTAAGAGTGGTATTCAAATGGAATTCCAAATGGAGCTCAGTTATTTTTTCTGAAAAATTATGCAGAATTCGTGACCTAAATTTCATACGGTACGACTAGCACACGTGATTTCATAAAATATTCCCAGTGAAAAAAGTTTACGCGAACTTCAATGCCAGGATTGAAGGGGGTCGTATACAAAGGTCAACCCAGTTATACGCGAGGGGATTTAATGACTTGTCAAGTCAGCTATGAGGCATTTCCCCGCTGATCTTCAGAGAGGTATTTTAGGTCTATCAAAGAACATCCTTAGATATTTACCTGCGAGTCTTTCAGAAGGATCGCGAATGCAAGGAGATGATTACTTTGGCGGCGGAATTGCGTTCTCAAGAAATCAAGAATCGCTTGAGGGATAGAATGTATCTAAAACTGTTATCTTCATAATTTTTTATAATTTCGGGATTTTTCGCAGAACCATTTGCTCGTAGCTCAGGCATTGAACCGTTGTATTCCAGCTGTAAATCATTCCTGGATTCAATAATAACGATTTCACGAATTATCATATTCTTCCCACAGGTATTTCACTCCAAAACTTTAATGACTACTCAATCTAAAATTGTGTGTGTTAAATTGTCTAGGAAGGTTACATAATATGGGTCGGGGACTTGGTGAAAAAATTAAGCGAGGAAAAGGTCACGTGCAGGGCCATATAATACTCTCCTGTATGGCGTGGTTCATCCTCGATGACAAGGGCTGCTAACAAGGCATTCTGTATGGCTTCTCATTACAGTTTGACGTAATTCACTGGCTTTATGAGGATGATGGAAAACCTAGCCTCAGCGCATATGCTAATCCTTTTAAACTGGAGCAAGTCTTCTTTTTAAATCCTACATGGAAGCAGAATTTGGTTCAGCTTCGTTCCAGGAATCTCCGACAAGATCCGACAAGTGCATGCGAATGAGAAATAATTTTTATTTAAATTTTGTAAAAAAATGTTGTGCATCAGATATGAATGCTTTTAAAAATTAATACGAGGAATTAGATACTTTTTTGCATTAATTACTGAAAATCTCTTAAATCGCATCGGCTTCTGTTGATTTCTACATATAAGAACCATAATTGCTTCTGTGAAGTTTTGGGCAACGATTTTGAGGTTTCCAGGAAACAATCTGTAAGAGTAATCAACTCACATTTTTTCCGAAAGAAAATTTAAAAGTTTCACTAATTTTCTGGTCTTATTCTCAAGACGGCATACAAAAATATCTTAGAATTGAATTTAATGCGATGCTATTCAAAAAAATCCCTTCTCCGCGTTGAGTTTCCTGAAGAAAGCACATTCGTAAAATCATTAACTTAAAACTCGGACAAGAATAAGAATGATTTCTCAAGTCAGATATTGTTCGTTTTAATCATGATTTTTTGAGGAATTATCTTGTCGAAAACAAATAAAAATATTATTGCGACAGAATGGTGAATTTAAAGTCGGGCCTTCCATTGCAGCTTAATTTTACAGTACTTTCTTTGATTCGCCTCCATGTACTTTTCTGCGTTCATAGTAAGGAAAAGATTAAGTGAATATTTTCAGACTAACAAAATTAAACATTCTCAAAAAGCCAAGGGTTCCCGTTAAAAGTTTGACTCCCATCCAATCGCCAAATGGGTATTTTATTCGTGCTCTAGATTAATTTTTCTAGCAACAAATGAAAACTGCAGTACACTAGAACTGAGACATCCATTCTGTGCGTTTGAAGGACAGTATTCATAAAAGCATGGCATCACGTGTCGTGGCCAAAACAGAAATAAAAAAGAAATGTCTTGAGCATGAAACAGCGTGTCACGATGAATATTGCAGAAATTGTGCCAGCGCAAAAAAAAAAAGACCTAAGACGTGAAATTTCTGTACAATCATAGTCTTTGCTGGACAGGGATATTTTTTTTTCCACCGTGACACTGATAATCTAAGAAGGTGAGCACAAACTCACACTCACACACAGAACGAAAAAGTTTCAGTATCTCAATCTCTATATAGAACGTGAATCAAAAAAACGCAGCGACAAACTTGTTGAAGCCCTTGCTCAGAATGGTTACTTCAATTTCTTTGTCGGCGGTCCGTCGACGCGTTTTGCCAAGCAGTATCCTCTACATCAACAGTCGCAATAGGAAATGGAGATTGATAAAGTGTATTATAGCACTTATTGTGCTTTACGGATTCTTCAAGATTGCTGCGCTGGTCAGAATGCTCTCTGCTGCTGCAAAGAAGGACTACGATTCCTACTGGGTGATCGAGGCGTCAGAATCCATCAGGTACTCAAGCATCTCTTTTTTTATATACCCCAAGTACTGCCATACCACCTGCACCATTTTTATTACCACGTTTTTATGAACTCACTTTCTTGTCTGTCTGTTTGTCTGGATCAAATTTTGAAACTCAAATTTCACTCACTTCCTGACTAGCTATCAAGCTGAAACTTTCAGGATAGCTTAGAAACTGATGACAATGCAATCTTTTGTGAAAAAATTAATTTTAAGAATATTTTTTAAAAAGAATAAAATAATTATAGTAGATTTCTATAATAAAACTTTGAGCAGGTTTTCCTTGGCCCCAAGAAAAAAACCCATGGTGAACTGAATTGGTCGCAGAGGTCCGAGTTCAATCCCACCCCCTGGAAC
>CAJPEX010000327.1:25641-73840 GCA_905338405.1 Notodromas monacha
AAAAATTTAGTAGATTAAAAAATTAATCTAAAAAACCACATTTTCAAAAAGCAAAAAATAACCTTAAACATGGTGCGCATGGAGATTGTTGGGAAGAAGTGAAATACAAATGAAATAGATGCGCACAACGTTTAAGGTTATTTTTTGCTTTTTGAAAACGTGGTTTTTTAGAATAATTTTTTAATCTACTAATTTTTTTTAAAATAGAGAAAAGGAAATAGGAATGCCTGCTGGTGCGCTGGTATATTATGAAGGTTCCAAAATTTTTTAAGCTTCAGCTGGTACGCGTTGGACTTGAGACAAATATTCAGAGAAATGCCAGAGCCATTACAAAAATAATGCTGAAAAGGCTAAATTAAAGTCTCAATTCATCACGGTAAAATTCATATAGATTTTTGGTGCTTAAATTTGGCAATTTTTCAGTCATAAAAGAATTTGATGTTTTTAATAGATTTAATTCAGATTTTATGCTGAAATTTTGAGGTGTGCATCTTACTCCGTAGGGCATGTGATATTCAAGTAAATACGGCAATTCGACATACCTGCAAAGTGCAAACTGACACATTGTTTACAGTGACGAAATGGATTGTTTTTCTTGAACATATTTCGGGACCCATGTTTCAGATGATAAAATTTGGTTAGCAAGAATAATAGAATGACAAGTTTTCAATGATGAGTCAATAATTCGAACATCCAGGTTAGATTATAAAGTAGATTGCCAAACAAACCCATAACCCCTTCGCCCCCTTTCCATTCTTTGATTCCAGCTTCACATACGGACCTTTCAACTTCGTGGCAAACACTTATGCCAAACTTCCCAATCATCGCTTGCCAAAACGAAGCGACAACATTTATTTGTTCGAGCCATCTCCGCATAAAAGAACGCTCACAGCGGTGCAACTCTGTGCCGCAGAATCCGCAGTGCTTCACAACCCGAACCGGGCTACGATTTTTTTCATGGCCAGCGGGGGTCTGTTCGTCACTGCCACGATATCTGTGATGCTGCAGCGTTACAGGAACCTTCATTTCCTGAAACTCAGCGAACCCCTGCTTTTTGACGACATCAAGATGACGCGGACGGACAAATTCCCGAGTAGACTTTTGCCCTACGCATTGCTCCATGAACGCGGAGGAGTTTCACTGGATTCTGATGTGATTGTTCAGAGAAGCTTCGACGGGTTCGGAAATACCTTGGGTCGGATGGAGTCTCGACCAGACGAGCTTCTCGTCAGCGATTCGGTAAAATGTGCAACAAAAAAACCGAGCTAAAATGGTCGAAAATAAGCAAAACTGAGTAAAGAAAACAGCTACTGGTCAGAGTTGCCTTGCAAAAGTTTAGCAGTCCAAATTGCAACTAATTGAAATATTCTTTGCTGTAACATTGCAGTCTAGCAGATAACATAATTCCCTTAACATTTTCAATACTTTTCAGCATTCTAAATTGTTTTCCAACTCTTCTAATCACCCAAACTTGCTCCATTAAATCATGGAAAAATATGACGTGTAATATCCTGCAGTATCACGAAATACTGATGGTTTTACTTAGTTTCAATTCAAGAACCAAACTAAACAACAAAAAACCCTTCCGCTATTATGCTCGAAATGATAAATTATTTGAAAGTGATAATTTCAGCTTATAAGAGCTGAAAAAAAGTTCCCAAAGCTGCATTTGAAGGCAAATAACATAGTAAATATTTGTTGAGAAATTGGTGAAGAATGTCATGGGTCCATTGGATCCCAGACAAAGGAATTGAATTGTGCAGCCATCAGAATGCAAATTTTGAATAAGAACTCAAACTCTTCTTCAGAGGAGTTCATTCTCATTGCCCAGTTCATCAATTGGCTGGTAATTCAATATAATGGCAGAGTCAATGGTTAAATTGATTGGTTAGCTCAGAATAATGATTGAGGTAATTTAATTTAGGTTAAGGGCCCTTTAACACTAGGTTATGACTGCTTGACTTTTCTCTCCAAGAGGAATGAGGGTTTTTATACCCAGGTGCTTGGACTGGGTCAGGAAGAAATCAGGTGATTTCTTCCTGGCTCAGGATTGGCCGATTCAGGCAAAATCAAAGAAGTGATGACCACTTCTTGTCCTTGAGTGAGGCTCAGTGAGTCTCGCAAAAACGGGATTTTTGCGAGGCTCACAGGCCTCGGAAATCCTACAAGTTCTGGGGTCCGGTTTCCACCGGATGCTGGAGCTGCGTCGCTTTGGTCCGCGACAAAGAATATGGTGAAAAACATCAGTGCGGAGGTAAAACTAAGAAATAAAAAGCAAGAACCAAGGACACATTTTACCCAACTTTTGCATGAAAATCATGCGTATATTTTTGTAATACAGTACATGAAACTTATCAGCTTTGATAAAGTATTTCGTCGATGCAACATTTGCATGTTCAAACTAAAATTCGTTTTCACTTCTCTTGAGTACAAGAGTGGGTATAATAACAGACGCACAACTTTACAAATGCGATTTCGTCTAAAAATAATTTTTAAGCGTATTAAACTACCCTATTTGTTGTAACTTGAAATTTGTGTATCACATAATTTATTTTGTGAATTACGTTCAACTTCCAGGTCATGATCTTTAATCCGAAGCACGAGTTCCTCCAAGGGATTTTGAATGCCGACGAGGATTTCCCGTTTTCAGAAACTGAAAAAAATCAGTTCATCAGCGAGTATCTTTGGCGGCATGGCGGTTGTCGAAAGCCGCCACCGTCGACCGACCCCAAAGCCAAATCCCACGTCAAAGGCCTCATTTGCCATCACGACTTGGCGCTGAAACCGTGCGAAGTATTTTATCCCGTCAGTCAAGAGAAGGCGGCGCATTTCTTGATTTACAATTCGACGCGGATTACATCAGAGCTCATAAAATCAACACAAAATAGCCACGCAATCAAAACGTGGCTCAAGGGCAAAAAGTACGACGCGGAGTTCATGTTATGTTCGACTCAGCCGTTTATCAATCTAGCAGTGAGACATTGTCCGGTTGTTGCAGCTTATTTGAACAGAACGAAATGCTTTCAACTGCTTCCCTCTTTGGAGAAGGCGAAAGGAGCCAGAGACACTCATGAATAATTTCTGCCAAACGTGCGCGAGGAAGACAGAAAAAGCCATGTTACTGTATAAAGTGTATATGGCTTTACATGAAGTAATGTTGAAAATTAAAATTAAATTCTGCAGACACTTGAGTTGTCTTATTGCTGCACCTGAAAATTGCCTTTCAAATTGGCGCTCCGAATGTGGCAGTTTTCTCTTCTTCTTGCTCTTATGGCTAATAAAAACATCCTTTTAGATGTTTCGCTTTGATCAGAATGCTTCTTTCCGTGGTCATTATTCGGCTCAAAAGGAGAACGTTCTCTACCATTATATAGTCACAAACTTTATTTTATTTCGGGTAAAAGTACTGTACAAAAATGACAATGCATTAAAAGCGAAATTTTGAAAATTAGTGCGAAGAGTTCTCGAAAATTGAGCTTTATTGCAGTCATAAGAAAACAACTTGGCTGAAAGCATCGAATCAAGATACTCGCAGGATGATGAATGATTGAAAGTTTAATAATATTGGAAGAGTGACAGATTCCATTACGTACTACTTTTTAAACTATCTCTAAATTTGTCAAGAAAAACGACAAGAGGACAAAGCTCAATATTTTTGAAACATGCTAGCTTAACCAGCGATTTTTGCAGTTTATAATTATAAAAAAATTAACAAGGTTTAGATACTTGCGGGGCATATCATCAAGATAAATTAACTCTTTGCATGCCAAAAGTTGATATGCCAGTCGCAACTGCATGTTGACATTATATGATGATTGAAAAAAAAATTGAGGAAGAATGAAACGCAGAAGGCGTCCAAAAATGAATTTGCTACTTCATTTTCTATCGTCGTCTTTTGTGCCTATATACGGATGCCCCTTGGCCAGGAATTGGGGCTCTTGTATACATTCGGGAACAATAGATATATGACCGAGCCGGAGAAGTGGAGTGCTGGTCTAAGAAACTGCGTAATCCTGTGTCGTGCTCCCGGAAACCCTCTCTTTCGGGTTGCTCGAGAAAACAAGAGGAATCCGTGGTGTATCATTGACCACGTTCTGTTCAGTTGTCAGGCAGCACATATCTCGAGCACAAGCGACTCTATACACCCACGGGCTGAGCCTCGTTTATCAACCGGAGGAATTTACCCGTCGGACGTTCCAACTTACTCCCCAAAAACATGCCCCTTATATACGCGGGATAGCATTATTTTTTTTGCTAGAATAACGCAATTTCTTTTGTTTTTTCCTCTGTGTATGTGTGCAAAATATGCTTCCTTTCATAGTTTCGCAAGTTTCTAAATTCATTTTAAATGCTTCTGACTTCAAGTACTGCAATAATTTGAGCACACGGAGTAATTTACACCGATTACTTCATGTAATAAGCCATATACCGTACATGGTTTTTTCCGTCTTTCTCGCGCGCATTTGGCAGAAATTATTCATGAGTGTCTTCGACTCCTTTCGCCTTCTTCAAAGAGGAAAGCAGTTGAAAGCATTTCGTTCTTTTCGAATTTGCGCAGGTTATCACAGCTAAATAACCTGATGATTACACTACACGAATTCTTATGCGGGCAGTCAAAATTAAAATTTCTTCTCGCAGTGCTGTTCCATTTGAACATATTTGAGGTTGGAATATATGATCACATTATTTAAAGCGCTTCATTCGACTGTTTCCTATCATCTTGCGTTCTAATTTTTTTCTATATAAGAACATTTATGACAAAAAGAAGTCGTTCCTTATAGATTTTCAGTCACATGATCGCATCCATGGAAAACACGAAGCAGACGATTGTCTCAAAAATCGTATGAAGATTGTCGATTCTTCGAACGGTCTCGGTCAATTATTGACGAATTTGTTGCTGAGACTTTTCAAAAAATCAATAAAGATCCTGATTGAGGGAACGCCCATCTTTATGAAGCATGAAGTTATTGACTCCCCGATTTTGTATTGTGTCATTCTCAGTGAGGGTTTAATTGCAAACCATGATAAATAAGTAATTTTCGAATTTCGCGCAGGTTATCACAGCTAAAAAACCTGATGACTACACTTTTCCATAGAATGACAAAAAATTTGTCGATTTTCCAAGCTCCTTGAGAATATAAAGGCCTGACTTTGAAATTATCGCGAAATCAAGTGCGTTTTAATTGCTTCTGGCTTCAAATAAATACGGATTTGATTTCTGCGGGCAGTCAAAATTTCCACTTATTCTCGCAGTGTTCCATTTGAACGTAGATCTGTTTAGAATAAAAGGTCACATTTATTTAAAGAGTTTCATTTCGCTGTTTTCTATCATCCTGTGTTCCACTTTTTTCATGAACGCATGAATGACAAAATGAAGTCATTCTTCAGTGTCAGTCACATCCAGGATAAAAAAAAAAAAGCAGCAAAAATCACACAAAAATTTAAAAGATCTCGGTCAATTCTTGAACCAATTTTTTCTTGAGACTTTTCAAAAAATATGCAAGATTCTGATCAAGGAAATGCGCATGTTTATGAAACAAGAAGTGATTGATTCCCAATTTTTATCGTTTCATTTTCAGTGAGGATATAATTGCAAACCAGGTGCAGTATCATCAAATTCCGAATTTTGAACAGGCTAACACTGGAAAAACTGAACACAGCACCCGTTTATAGAATGCCAACAATATCTGACGATTTTCAGAAGGTCGTATATCCTGAGAATTTTAAAGTCTGACATTGAAATAATCGCGAATTGAAGCCGCTCAAATGTAATTTTTTAAATGTCCCTTTTATAATGTTGACTGAATTGACATGACCAGCAAGCACATTTGCATCGAATGTACTAACTCGCAGTAAAAAATTTGCTATGTGGTTTCTCACGATACTTGAATGGGGTCCTCCGAACAAAGCTTGTACCAGTTACGCATGGCTTAAAATGACAAAAAGTTCCCGCTCAGTCATGCGAGACTTCCCCATTGTCAACTCAAGATTACTATTCAGTGCATTTCAAATTCAATGCGATTCTTGGATCAAGTCCTTTCCGTCTCAGAAGTCAGAACCGAGTGATTTTCAAAATTGGTGCCAGGCTAGCCAAGATTGATTTTTTTTTTCTGCCAAAAAAAAACTGTCTGTGGGAAACCGGCATCCCTTGGGAAGTTCTGCACTGGTGTACCCACCCAGACGGCTACTATTGTAGACGTGAGACGTACGTACTTTACTATGGCAATAAAAGTCGGCAGGGAAATTCATACTGGTTCCCTCACAAGTGATTCGACCTCTCCAGTCTAGACAGTCCAGGACAATGGAGAACAAAGCGAGGGATCACTTATCCGCAGAGTTATAAGAAGAGGGGAAACCTTCGAGCTATTTGCCAAATCGTTTCCTGAGATCCTCAACGGAGTTGGTTCCAGGATCCCTTGGAAATCGGATCCTGACCCGTGACTTCCATCAGGAACCGTGCTCAGGGGGACATGGGGACACAGATTGTTCCTCAAGGGGAATCCATGATTTTGTTTTGAAGACAAAACGTTAATTAATCTTTTTGTAAACCAAAGGAAAGTTACCCGGGTTACCCGGGTTTGTGAATGATGTGAGTGATGCTGGGCCTGGATTCGATTTCCGAAGAATTCTGGAACCATATCTCCGTTGCGGAACTGAACAAATATTTTTCTCTGACAATCTTTCCGATGATCCAGAGTGATTTTAAGTCAACAATACACAGAATTGAAGGAATACAGGTACTGCTGTGAAAGCTGATGTCCATTGTTTACTATCCATGATTCAATTTTGCAAAGAGCAATAAAGCAACGATGAGATGACACAGAAGACTGACAGGTGCCAGCAGCTTAAAAATCACCCATCACATTTTCTTCAAAACAATCCCAGAGGAAATTCGGAATTCAGTTTCAGCAGAAATGCTCGTTGCTGAAACACCGTGACGATTTGAAGAAATCTCCCACGGAGAAATAACCAGTCTTCTTGATTTTTCGTGGCGATTCCGCCATCTTAGTTATGGATCTTAAATCTTCATAATGAATTTTTTAATATTTGGAAACTGGGGTGATTTTCTTTAACTTCTCAGCCTTTTTTTTACAGGCCTTTTACAAAAAAAAAATCGGATGTGATGTCTGATGCCCCCTCCTCATACTTGAGTGCAATATTTTAAATTTTTTTTTTTACAGCAGACGTGTCTCTAGGCATTTGGAGATTTTCATCTCCTTCACAACAGATTAAAATTTCATCAACGCTGATCTCGTGGACGCATTTATATTTCACGATGCAGTTTGAACCGCGTCCTTCGTGAACTCAATTACACATCGACTCAAAAATGAAAATCGTATAATGAAAATTTGCATTACGTATAGAAGGGACTGATTTCTCACTATACTGAAGATCCAAGTACTTCAAAAGGAATTTTCGCATGCCGTGTTACGAACCATTATAAGCGATTTCTTGAAAAGACAAATCGCAAAACTTCGGAAAAATATTATTTCAACCATCACTGAAATTTTTTTCAAGTGTCACTTTGAAACCACTTTACATACGAGTTCAGACCTCAAAGTAATCTCAAGGGTGCCGCAGAAGCACGCATCGCAAACACAAACATGCAGTATATTCTAAGAATATATGAATACATATGCAAATGCGAGGTTTATCGTTGGTATACTCTTGACATTCGCTTACTGCCATCTCCTTCTTTGTGCATTTGTCCCTATCACGCAACTTGTTTTGATGCCAGTATAGATCTCATGTACCTTGACAGCGACAAACGCCATTTGTCGCGCGGCCCGAAACAATTTCCATACATCCCGCGCAAACTTGCGTAGCTCAGCCCTCGCAATTTCTCCTGGGAACGCGATATGGTGATGAGATTATTATATTTGCCGCCGGAACACGATTTCGATTTTCCAGCAGACGGGCTCAATGGGAACGCGAAACAATCATGGAGGGAAGACATGGCGCAAAACCAAGCAGGAAGTCCGGAAACACCTATTCTCATTCCAACAGGGGGGGGGGGGGGGGGGGGGGGGGGTGAGNNNGGTGGGGGGGGGGGGGGGGGGGGGGGGGGGGGGATTGCTGAGTCTTGTTCCTGTGTACTCCTTTCGTAATCCGGATTGCGAATTCATCCCGGAGGCAATTCAACCAGCCAATTAATCGCTTTGCGTCAGTCTTGGCTCGTAAGTGACAGGAAACAAATCGCAAAATCGCTAATAACATTTCAGTAACGTGAAAGGAAAAATTCGCAAAATAATTATCAAAAAAAGAGTGTGAGCATAATTGTTTGTCACAGCCAAGCATTCAAAATTTGGGTCCAGCGGGTGATTTTGAGAGTATAATTTTTCTTAATGCACGTCACCCGATGTACTAGTTAAATATTGAAAACAACTTTTTGAATGAGTGACAATTTTTGACAACTTTTCAATTTGAAACGATTCACCAGGCATACGATCGTCCTTTTGAACATGATCACAAAGCTATATATATACACTACTTGATCTGTACGCTATTTTTTGAATATTTCTTGAAAAATCTATCCTAATGGCCTTGCATGCATCTGAATTGTAATTTTTTTTTTAAAGATGGCACCTCTTTCTGAACATCCATTTGTGCATTCCTACGTCTGTTTTTCAAGTTCTATGAATGATTGCAAACAGTTGAAAATGTCTAATTCATAAAACAACATTTTCTTTCGAGTCGAAATCAATTTTACGGTTATGGGTTTCTTAGCTTCGATGTACCGTATTTTCAAGAATTCGAGCTTCCGTCCTTTTTTACTCAGAATTCAAATGAATTTCGTCTTCTCTTCAATTCTTTAAACGTGAGTATATTCAGAAAATCTTTCTTCGCATCATTTGAAACCCCACTCGACAACTTCAGGGGTGGCCATGTTTATTGCTATATAGTGGCACGCGTACCACCGGTTAAAAAGTCCTGGAGCAGCCGGAACCCGGTTCCAGGCGGGTTGCCGTGTAAGAGGGACCCCTTGAGCCTATGCTTACAGTTCATAGATCCCCTGCTGTCTCTAGCACGCGAATGAATTGACTGGGCGATGTGAATTACTGTCGGTAGAGCAGATACACCAGCAACGGCTTGCTGCAAACAGATGCATAATGCACCCCGGTGCGTATTGCGACAAATACGGAGCGCTGCACTTCATCAATGCAATCCTCCCTATACGCGGAAATGAGTAATGCTCTCTGCACGACATA
This sequence comes from Notodromas monacha, assembly GCA_905338405.1. NCBI lineage: Eukaryota > Metazoa > Arthropoda > Ostracoda > Podocopida > Cyprididae > Notodromas > Notodromas monacha. Next base: position 34,851 of record CAJPEX010000327.1, read on the forward strand.
TTTCGAGAATATATCCGCTGGAAATACGCGTAACACATTTCCATACTTCGAGTCGAAGCAAAAATGTATGCAATGCGTACATTTATTTATTTATTTTTCTTGACAGCGAGCCCTCTCGTTTTTAGATAAATCGCGTTTGAGATTTACTACTCATCATCAGCTCCCTTGAAAAAAAAAAACGTAACTAGGCCGATTAAAATCTTATTGTGGCATAATTGACTTCACTCGTCCTCGTCGCGAGACTTTCTACACGATGTTGGACAGCTTTTTGTTTGTTCCTATGATAATCGTACATCTTTTTGATGTGAAACAAGAATTACTTCTTGGCAATCGAATTACGTAAATTATTTTCAGTCCTAGAATTTTCCGTGAATTGTTCCCCGATTGTCTAACGTTATTGCTAGTCGCCATAGATTCCTTTTTTTCTCGCCAATCCGGAGAAAAATCGTTTTCTTGTTCTTGACAATTCGGCCGATTTTTGAGTTTTGATTCCATGAGAGATGTTAAAGCGCAAGAAACATGCATTTCTGGTAGGAGCTGAAATTCTTGAAAATCGATATTATACAGATTCTTTTGGTAATTTTTTCCAGCGGAATTCGTGCACCTGATTTTTTCCTGGGCTAGAAAATTGAGTGCGGTATATTTCAGTGCGAAAAAAAAAATCCGCGGCGTGAAAATGCTAAAACTCTCCAGGAATTTTTGAGAAAATGTAATTGCTTTTAGATCAGAGAGAGGGCCACGTTGATATTTTTCTAATGTTTTATCTCCTCGCTGTCTATCAGTGAAAAAATATGAGGAAATTTTGCGACAGGACGGGCTTTTAACTGATCAAGGTGAAGTGAGGATTGAACTTGACAGGAGTGAAGAGCCTGCTCAAGGATGAAACGTTATTCGCGAAGAAACGCTGTCGCCCGAAAGACCCGGCCCCAAACACCGTCTATACAAGACCAGCAATTTTTGTGTAAAACAAAACAAACAAAAAACCGGAGAGGAAAAGCACACACACACACAACTCTAACAAAGACAAGATGAACACGAAAAAAAAAGATGCTCATGAAAGGTCAGACTGACAGAATAACGCAGGAGAGGAGATAACCCAAGTGAGGATTGATTCCGACAAGGACGAAACAAACTAGCCCCATCCAGGTTTTCATCTTGGATTTACGCGCTGGGGGGTTTTCCGTTGATGCCCTGCTTCGTCCGCGTTCTTTCCTCCCACGCTGACGGGTTCATCCCTGGCACTCGAGTCAGGAGATGAACCCCCCCCGCATGCTGAAGTATTTTTCGGAAACAAAAACCCTGGCAAATGCCGGCGATGACAGCGTCGTCACTTCTCCGTGTCGCACGCAGCAATGCCTCCTCGTCGGCATATCTTGCCGACACCTTCGCCGGCCCTTTTTGAATGAGGATCAAAAACTGGGCTGCTGCTCGGAGAACATTCATTTCTACTGTATGCAACTTGCATTTTACCGTGTGTATATGCAGCTGCATAGCCATACACACAATCTCGTAATATGAAACAAAAGGGACGAGAGCTCTGATTGACAAAGCCGGGAATTTCTAATTTTCCTGAAAAATATAAGACCAGCAGGGCACGAATTTCTTACTGCGCAAGGTCCTTCCTATGTCAAAATACTGTAAAATATCCCGTGTGTCTTGGGATTTTTGTTGTTAATGAAAATGGCCAATATATGTTGAATTTTCATGAGGGAAAGCAACACACGCTTCACAAATTTATAGGTGAAAATGAATGTGAACATCAATAAGCAATAAACTGGCTGGAAACTTTCTCGTAAGAAAGTCACTAAATAAATTCAATTTAAATAATGTTCAAAAATCAACAAGTAAAAAAATCCAATCCAACGTAAATTTTCACCCACCATTCCATAAAATATACGCAAGGAATTTTTCCGGGTTTTCAAGACACAAGTGAATGCTTTGGCGTCTGTCAAGTTCCAGTGCTGGGGCGGTGGCTTCAGTAAGTTCATTATTGTTTGATTTTTACAGCAGGTTTTCATTGGTCTGTGAAATTTAGGCAAATGCCCATAGGAGTCTCTGGGGCTAGTTTTTTTGTTCTGTTTTCGTTGGGAAATCTTGGAGAAACTGAATTCTTGAAGTCCAGTTTATTCCACCAGCTTCGAGGGAATCGGGAATTTATTTAAAAGAAAATGAAGTATAGCGTTTTTTGCTTGCCGCCGCGAGTCCCCAACAGTCAGGATAATTCGACCTCAGTCGAACTGGTTGCACAGGCATAAAATGCCTAGAAAGAACAGTTTTTTTCCGGCTTCCTTGAACAATGCTACCACGAATGCTATCGGATTCCTCATGAAGACGAACATCAGCCGAACAATAGCCTGATTGGAACCATTTTCTGCAGTGGGGCTGTTCTTCGATCGGGCACGTTTTCGAAACCCTGAATTAGATGCATTGTTTCCGTCATCGACCGCTATTTGCGCCGACTCAGGGTTTCTCTAGTCTAGAACTTGTTCTTGGTGTAAAAAAAATAACATAAAATTTTAATCCAGAGGATTCGTCTCGCGTTTATTTTATTTATCAATGGGATTATCCTGGGACTTCCAGCACTCCTTGCGATAACAGATGAAGGGAGCAAAAACCAGTTGACTTGTAAGGCCTACGCTATGCCTGGGCTCTCCTGCATCATTCCTTCCACAGCTTCGATTTCCTCGACCCGGGTTCCCCAGAGAGGTTGCCCACATGAAAAAAAAAATAAAGAGAAGATTCTCCACCCCAACGGGCTATTGCCTGTCAGAAAACCGATAAATTCGCACCCTCTTACTACCTCCTGCTATTCTCCTAACAAATTGCAGCGCTTGCTCAGCCCCCCTTCAAGAAAGAGCAGGAATGGACACCAAACCAGCCACTCTTCCACAAAAGCAGGGAGCACTTGATAATGGGACCCTCGGTGAAGATGAAAAGGGTCAATGAGAAACAATATTCTAGGCATGAAGCACATTCCGCCTCGCGGTGCCATTTTCTTCCGCGGGAATCTCGGAGGAACCCTTTTCTTTCCCTCATCGTTACGCTGATTTAATTACGAAAGAGCCTCCCCCGTATACACTGGAATTTTTCATGCAGAAACAATGGCTCTTTCAGTCTTTGGACTCGAATGGGTTGAAATTTATCCCTCGGCCCTGGGTGTTCCATGCATCTCGACGTTCAAGAGTCTCCTTTTCCAGAGGATCCAACGGCGATTTCCACTCAAAATTTCTACAGCAAGGGGGTTCGACGATAAAAGAAAAAAAAATTCCGTAAATTTTGTCATCATGCGTATTTTTTTTTCCAGAAATGACACAACGCTTCACTTCTGCTCAATTAATCGCGAAACGCAAGTGGTTGCTAATGTTTCCGGACGAATCAAATCAACGGGTTTTGAGCTTTATCCTGTCGTGGATGGTTCCATCTGCATCAAATTATCTTGATATGAATAAAGGAAAATAGCTAAACGGAACTTATCTGCATGGAAAGGGGGAATTAAGTGGCTGCTGGTGTGGATCCAGTAAGTGCTCAACACACGAACGGATCTTATGACAGTAGCTCAGTGGGTTTTATAAAACTTTTCAAATTTTGATCGTCCACTTGAATGATGCGAATCCGATCTTGAAAAGAATTTTCAGAAACTTGATCGGCGTCTTGATGAATGTTCATCAGTTATGAAATAACCGTTGAATAATAACCATATGAAATTCATAATAATCTGATCTGGGGAAAGGTAACATTATACTCGAATGGTAAAGTATATAAAACAAGACGTAATCAGGTTTAATTTCAGCTCTTCATTTGCTTCTCCATTCTTTTGCTTCGGAAATTGATAAATATTTCTACTCAGGAGAAAGTTCGAAGCGATCAAGTTGACGACAATCAAAAGTAAGCGGTCTAATGAGTTCTTTCTTTTTGAAGATATAAAACATAATTGATGTAGCCCAATTAAAATTCTAGCATCTGTATATTTATGTACATTATTATATCAGAAGAAAATTTTGCAACGTGTGGTCTTAAAAGAGTTGAGAAAGGTCGTAAAAATTTGGTGTATTTTATATTATTAATGACTTTGAATGACTCGCGATTGTCACGATCTCACGAATACTCACTCCTGCACACATTTGCTACTGTTAGGAACAAATTTCATTAATTTAATTTTATAAAATTGATGTGGATTACGGGGGTAGAAAGAAATACTGAAGTCAGGTTATCGTGGCAAAATTCAACGCGTAGGTCGTTACCTGGATGCATTTTCTACTCGAAAAATCGGGACTTGCTCAGCGATAATCGATTCATCAGTTAGAGAAAAACGAGTTGAATAAAAAAAGTCGAAGTAAATTTTTACATTTTTTTTTCTGAGTGGGAAAAGCCGTGGAGTTTTTTTTATCGAGGGGATTAAAAACGAGTTCAGCAAGAGTCGTCTAGCAATCGCTCACGTACGATCGGCAAAATTGGATTAGTTTGGGCTTTTTTCTCCAACACTCATATTTTTTGCTGGTCAAGTTTCAGTAGTCCACGAATTCTATGGAGGGCCATTTATACGAACGGGGGAGGAAATTTTGCAGAAGGGGGTGGAGGGGAAATAACGAGATGCTGAGATCGATCCTTGGGGAAAAGGCCGCGGAGATTTTCCCCGGGTCACATCTCGTCAAATAGAGGAGACCAAGTGCACAAGTCCGTTGTTTCATTTCCGGGCCTCGTTTCCGGCTCACATCCGGGGTCCACACTCAAACGCACACCCACACACACACACACATAGACACATATACACACACAGGCACAAACGCGGAATCATTTCGCGGGGTGGGTTGGCAGCGCGGAATCTCGGGCTTTTCTTCCTGGTGCCCATTCGGTGAAACCCGAGACTTTTCACCGCTGTTCGGGGATTCCCTGTGAAGAGTTTTCTAGAAAGTTTTTTTTTCCTTATTTTTTTTTCTACCAGAGTATGGAACGCATCCCTTGACTCGAATTCGAGACAGAAATACGTTTTTTTTTTTTTTTTCTTTTCTCAGTTGAACGTTCCTTCTGCTTCTCAAAACAGCTCTTAGCCGCTCCTCTCTTTCAAGGCAGACCAAAACGTTTGCGGAATTCGAATGCTGTTGAGCTCATCCAGGATCGACTCAAACGGATGCCTGGCGAAGCAGTGATAAAACTGAATGTTCCTTTGAATGACGCGAAATAAGTCGAGGCCTACGCTTTTACGCGACTCTCTGAACCAAGAAGAAGTTGAAATATTACGGTAATCTAGTTGTAATCCAATTTAAAATTCAAGCTTAGAATCCGTAGGGATAGAATTGTGATGAAAAAAAATATTTGTTCGAAATATTGCTGAATAGATTGATTTGTCATTGTTGTATGGATGGACGACGAAACACACACATACTTGCTAGCAAAAGCCATTTATTCATGGGGCTATTTTGTTTCTTCAAACCTTTTTTCATGGAATACTACCAACTTTTTAAAGCTCGTTAAAAAAAAATTCATTGAGGGTTTGAAAACATGTTTCTTTTTTTTAGATTCTCGGAAGGATGGATTGAAAAAGAAATATGACGGCTTCCGGAGAAAATATTCAATTGAAATTTTGAGAATTTTTGCAGAGAACCCCGTTGAATTTCAAAAAAAAAATTGATGACTTCCTCATTCGGCTTTAATGAGCTTCCCAAGTCTTTTTTTTTTGTGCGTTTTCGTTAATTTTTTTAGCGGAAGTTTGGTAGACCACAATCGCCGAGATTAAATATTTTGAAAGTTTCTGATTCAGTTTAGATTCTCTGAGTTAAAAACGTCTTTTCTTCCTCGAAAAAATTTGCTGCGTCTTTTTCAGCGCTCTGACGAAAGAACTGCATCAAATTTCATTGAAAATGTGGAATGCTTCTGAAAGTCTGATGAGCAGAAGGATTGCATTCGTATTTCAATATTCCCATGGGATATGGGCAAACATTCTTTCCATCGACACATGACGTTTACCAATTTTAGACTAGATTTAAGAGCTAGCCGCAGCAATTCCTCGTCACATTTTTGAAGGTTCTTCGGAATACCTTATCTGTTGTTCATAAGTCATGCATTCATTCCCATGTGACATTTACATAATAAATTGAAGTCCTGACTAACTTGTACTCATCTACGCGTCAATTTTGAATCTCTCCAAATGGTTTAATCAACTAAAACTTATCTGGGAGCAAGATGAACACCTTCTGCTTTAATTTGGGTTTGTTAATTGCATTTTGATGTAGTAATTGGTATTACTGAGATTTTCTTTTTGTAATTTGGTGAGGGGACAAAAGTGAATGCATTTGCATCAGTTGTGAATTTGTACATTTTTCTATGTATTTTCCTTTTCTTTAATGCCCATAACAGCTTATTTTTCTATTTTCTTCATGATGTGATGGAATGTGTTTGGATAAATTTGGGTGGGGAGGGGACGGTTTTTGTATGTGGGAACATTGTTTGAACCTTGTGAATGCTGAAAAGCGGAAAATAAAGTTTCTTTATCAATCAGTCAATCGCCTACAATTTATCGATTTCTTCGAATGCGCGAGAATAGGTTCTTGGAAATAAACTTGCTTCTGGTGAAGCTATGAGCCATTAACAGATCGAATGGAATTGCATCATTTGAATGAAGCCGGATGAGTCGGAAATTCTAAACTAAATGACGCATGTCGCACAGTAAATTTAGACTGTATTTAAAAGTTAGTAGCGCGGCGCTTCATCGTGCAAAGTTCTATGCTAGCGGAAAGATGATTGATTAACGCCTAATTGCGATGCCAGCTGAAATGTAGGTCACAAATTGCGACGTATCTGGCAGACAACCCCGTGGTACCCGTAAGAGCTGAGCCGGCGGGGATCCCATTTTTCTTTCTGTCGGAAACGACCGAGGCGAGTCTTAGGACCTCCGGTTCTCTGGTAACCTCTCCGCATGATACCGATTTTCTCATTGCCACAACCCGAGAGGACCCAGAAAATCCCGCGTTAAATCCCCTTATGTTCCTGGATTACGCGTTCTGCAAATTTTCTCGCATTTTTTATCGCGAAAGAAGCGCGAGAAAAATGCTCACCTTGGTGAAAGCAGCGGAACTAACCTTCTCGCCATAGTCCTTAATTTTAGTCAGTTCAACACTTTATTTTTTAGACGTTGTGCGAAGATTACTTGATGAATGGAGCGTAATGCAGAAAATGCAGGGAAACGTTCTTGAAGATTTTTCACTGCCCACTGCGGACACCCATTCCGCGGGGTAAAATTTCCAGAGAATGTACGAAGGAAGGAAGTCCTAAGTGCTCTGGAGGATCCTGTATATAACGGACTGGAAATAACAGCCCGACTACATACATGCCGCATGATTTTACGTGGAATGAATGTTAGATTATGGGGGGAAAGCCGGTCTTGAAAAAAGATGAGAGATACTCTGAAATTATATGTTTTTGATATAAAAAAGGATTACGTGCGATGAGATTTCTACCAGAGACAAAAACTATATGTAGCAATAAAGAATCTGGAAAAACGTGAAATTACCCGATTCACGCATCGCTGCTCTAAACGTATGTTTCGAACTTCGAGGAGTGACTCGTGGAATTCTACTTGAAACCTAAAATTTTCTCTGATCTCAAGTGTTTCGCAATTCATCAATTATGAAAATCAAATCTTCATGCCCTCCAGTGAAATTGATTAAAAATACTGAACTGTACAATCTTATTCTACAAAGTAATATCACATGAACAATCCTCTCGTGTGCTGGAATTTATTCATTCGTTCATTCATTTGTCCCACTTTCCTTCGGGATAACCACGATTAACCCGCAGTAATATCCCAAAATAAAAATCAATTTAAAAAGGCTTCTGGAAAATATGCTTTAACGTTCAATCATCATCAAAGTATGTCCCATTTTCAATGAGCAAGAGCAGAAATCGCGAATCACCGCCGAAATGTATTTTCACTCTTTGATTCACGAGAAATACGTTTTCTTGAAATTTTTGAAAAGGAGAGAACTGCACTTCTCTGCCAATGAATTTGAATTAAGTGTGTGAGGCCAGAGAGAAAGATTTATTATTGGATCGGCTTCAGAGAATTCGGTCTTGTGGAAGGTTATATTTTCGAAGTAAAGTTCACAGGCTGGAAGTCGGTTCAAAGAATTTTTTATTAAATCGCATTCTATGGCTTGTTTCAAAATAATTTGTTAAATTAATGCTCAAAATCACTATATACAGAGTCCCCGGAAATGTGGCATACTATTTTCAAACGTGCCACTGCAATTGTACTTTACTAACTGCACAAGTCTCATGACACATTTCCAAAATGTTCCTTGATGAGAAACACTTGCTGCTCCACTTAAATCCAAAGCAAACAAATAATTCCAAATAACTTCGAAATCACGCCGTCGTTCCTTCCCTTTACACTCTTTTGATATTTGCTTGACGCAATTTATGAAATCACATGCATGCCAAGTTCATTCATTCACACATTTCAGCAGAGCTTACACATGTATTATTCATTAATGAGTACAGTATTCACCTTCCAAGCCAGATGACATGGTAATGAAAAGCAAATGACGTATGCGTGCGAGGCTATGTTTTCCAGAACGCAATCTACTGATGGCGTTTTTGGCCACGCGCCATTCCGTGATTGGATTTTTAAAGAATAATATGCCATAAAAATCAGCATTTTATTTGCAATCGTAACTGGTGCACATCTCCCAAGCTTTTAAGACTATAAATGCAGTGGCTCTTCATTCAGCTTTTCGCCAATTGGATTTTATCTGTCCGGCAAAAACGTTTTTTATGGGTGACCATTCATTCCAGCCCCAATATAAAAATTGAATCAAGGACATCATGCATCCTCTTTTCTTCTTGTGAAAAGTATGCAAGGGATGGAAGGTTTTTACTGTCAAAGATCCTCCAGATAATTTTCGTTTCTCTCCGTTTTTTTCTCTAATAAATCACTGGTTCTCATAACCATAATTCAAGTTGGTTTTCACTCTAATCTCAAATCAAGTGAGCATAAAGAGTACATGTACTATTTGGGAATTCATTATGATAGGATGTCAGTCCAGAATAACCTGTCAATTTTTGCGGAAATGCGCTGTGATCTCGTAAATTGAGATTCCATTGATATTAGTTCTCGGAGCAGGAAAGTGGATGTCGGTTTTTCTCCTTCCCCAGAATGCTGAAATTCCTATACAGTATTACTTTTAGGGGTATTTTTTATAGGAATAAAAAAGATATACTGTAGAGAGGAGAATAATCTTTCAAGTTTAATCAGTAAATAAGATTTTGTCTGCGTTCGTGAAATATTCTAAGAATTGCTCTCCAAATCTGAAAAAAAGCTGGCCTTTAACTTCTGATTCAATATTTTGATCCAATCTGGCATTGTTTAATTTTATTGCCGATCATGCGCTCAAAAAAAAAAAAAACCGTGACACAGATTTTCCTCGCTTTCTCCGCCTCGATTAGGCGAATGCCCTGATGCTCTCGCATTACATAAGCGAAAGAAAAACAACGTTTTCGATTTCTGGAGGAATTCCACATTTATTATGCCACTTCCCTCGGCTGTCAGCCATCTCGTTTCTGGAAGAGATGCGAGGGGTTTCCTCGTTCGTGGTGGCTGATACCAATTTCCTGCCCGTTTGCTCGGCTGTTCGCACCAGGGAATGCCCGAATCGATATTCACTCCCCGGCTTTAGTGCCAGCAGATCGCTGCGATGAGTGTTGGAAATTGAGAATGCGGAACCGCTTCCAATACTAGACATTGTGGAAAAGGAACATATGCACAGCAGTTCTGGACTTATACAGGCCCTATTGCGGCCACAAACCCCGTTTCCGACGCTTTACAGTAGCATAGTTGTGGCCTTGCCGTTTTCCGTTTCCGCTCGGCGGTGCTCGAGTTTTCTATATATTGCGTCGGAGCATCAATACCTCATTTGCATCTCCGCATGGCCAGCCTAAGTGGGCTTGTATATTTCATTCTCTTTCTCCCGTGGAAAAGAAAGGAATGGAAATGAAGCGGAAAGGCTTCTTTTCTCAGTCAATCGCAGATGTTACATAAGTATGTGAATAGCGCGAGAACACATGGTTTGCTAGCGTTTCTAACCAGTGTTCGCCCCAACCCCAACCTTTTTAAACCTGCGAACTGGAACATTTTCATGCAATTTTTTTGTGGATGGCACTTTTCTTTTGGACGTGCAAAGTTTCATTATTTTTTGCACACTCAAAAAAAGTTTCATTTGACAGTCTTCATGGCAGGTATATTTCAGAAAATTCTAATTTTTTTTTTTTTGCAAAAGCGCCAGTCCGAAAACTGATGAGGAATACTGCGTTAAACGACATGCCCTCGAAGAGTTCGAGAAAAATGATCTGTTGAGAAATTTGTCAGCCCATTTGGTCTCAACATCGGCAGAATAACCCGGAACAAAAAATAATTTTTCGATAAAAAAAAAAAACAACGAATACGAAGTACAGTATTTCGGTTTCTAAAAAGAAAACCGATGAGCAAATAAACATCTAACAGTACTCATAAGCAATATAACGTGGATTAAAGGACTACCGTTCTTGAGAGAACGGCAAGAATCAATTCGAAGCCCGTAAATTCCAATCGAGTCTCTCGATCAGAAAAAAAATTACGTCGTTTGTTTTTTCAATTACTTTTTAACCTTGTTTGGACGTTTAGTATTTCGGAGTTCTTGTTAATTTGCTGGTCAGATCTTCTCGTCGTCGAAGATCATAAGAAACAGCAAATGGAGAATTTAAAAATGTAATTTAAAACTTAAACTGCAATACAACGTATTCTTCTTGTATTGGATAAAATTTTTAAATATTGCAGCATTGACTTGGATTTTCACAATTACTAAGAAAATTATAACTGCTACTCCAACCTTCCTAGGATCGTGCGCTCTTCGAAGACAAAAAATCCAGGTCAATATTTTAAAGTGTAGATTTTGATACCACTGAAAGAATACAGTAATAACAACCGTGATTAACGATTGAAAAAATCGTGCGACAGGAACGATCTTAATTGCCGGCAGTCTACAGCATTAAATCTGAAAAAAGTAACCTCCGTTTAAGGTCAGAATAATAAAAATGTGCAGCTCCTTTCTAACTCCAACATTTTAATGAAGTTGGAAAGCTCGCAGCTAACTAGAAAAAAAAATTTCCTATTTTCCTGACCGGGTCGTTCCGTTTTCTTCTCATCATCAAAAGGTACTTCTTGCTAATCAGTTGAGTGACGGATTAATCTTTGGCGTGATTTCTTCTTTCCCGAACCCGTCATTCACCTTTTCAGACGAGCGCACTCATCAGGGTCGTAAATCTATCAAGAGAAACGAAAGGAGTAAGGAACAGAAATATGAATCAGGGGCAAAAGCTCGGCAAAAGTTTTATATATCGCAGCTTTCTCAAAGTCGAGGGACGAGTTGACCGCTTGCTGTGAGCGCGTCGGTCTCGTGCACGACAAGTATTAATCACAAAGAAGTTTTCCTGCTGCACGTCGGTAACGGTTTCGGCAAGTGTTTTTTGCTTTCGTTTTCTCAGTTTTGTTTTTTGGGGGATACATACATATACAGTACATATATATAAACACACACACACACACACAAACGAGGGTTGCTTCATAAGTTTTGAAAATTTTTGAAATAGATCCAACAGAGTTTCAACAATTCCACTTTTTTTTTTTACTCGCATAGCCCCGTATTTCGTAAACATTTCAGGGCTGTTCAACGCAGTCTCCGACGACTTAAATGCATTTTTTCATAGAATAAACCTAATGATCAAAACTGCCAAAAATCGAAAATGTCGTTTGTTGATCAAGCTGCTCTTTGACGAGGGAAATGAGGCTGTCAATGTTCTCAAAATCAATCTCTTTCAGATCATTTTTTACCGCCGGGATTTGTCAGAAGTCACAGGGTGCAATCCATTATTTGAATCATTTTTTGCGAAAAATAAAAAAATTCAGCGACAAAAATGTTTGAAGAAAAAATTCAATGGAAAAAAGGTGTGAATTCTGGCTGTTGCCAACGGCGAAGAATAATATCTGAAAGGTATTGATTTTGAGGATAGTGACAGCCCTTATTTCCGTTGTCAAAGAACAGATTGATCAACTGACGTAATTATTAATTTGTTGCACTGTTTTCATCGTGGGCTTTACTGCATGCATGGAAAAAATGCATTGAAATTGGTGCTGGAAACTGCGTTGAACAGCACTAAAGTGTTTCCAAATTTCGGGGCTACGGGAGATGAAAAAAAAACGTGTGGAATTGTTGAAACTCTGTTGGATCTTATTTCAAAAATCTTCAAACCTTTAGTACCAACCCTCATATATCGTATCGTGTACCACGCGTGACGTACAGTAGATCTCTCTTCTTCCGGGGGGTTTCATGTTCTTTTCCCCCACTCCCTTCGTTTGATACGTGCGGGTCATTCGTGCGATTTACGCTCTGCAATGTCGGGAAGCACAAGGAAACGTTTTCCTCGAGATCTTTCGCAATTTCTCTCCAGGAGCTGGAAATTCTGCGGATTGCACTCTGCATGCAACATTCCACAACTGGAAAATGTTGCCGGACAAAAAGCCTTCAACGCTCTGGACACTCGAAATGATTCTGCATTGAAGCACCGCTTGGCTGTCATAACAGAACAACACTGTTTTTCATGTGAATGTGCTATAAAGCGCAACATGTCGGGAAGACGCATTGAAGCAGAAAACATTTGGAAGCCTATGTTTACTAGCTCAACCACTGAGTTGCAACGAATTTTAATTACTATAAGAAAAAAGTCATGCCAGATACTGAAAATTCGCGGCGATAGCAGTGGCAAATTTTGCAAAGCACGTTAGGAGGTTCAAGCATTATTTCACCAAATTCTCAATAAGAGCATATTAAATAAATCTTAAATTCTGTCAAGAGCATATTATGTAAGTTAGGCGACAATAATCAGGAAAGTGGTTTCTACTCCTCGTTCGCAAAAGAGTGGAGGATCATACAATTTTATATCATTGCCGAAAGGATAATTCTGAGTCATAAGTGGCAGAATCCAGGGTGCTCTCTTTAAAAAAAAAAAAAAACCTCCAGCGTATTCAAAAAGGGTAGTCACGGGTATTCAGATTGGAACGCATTTAAACGGTAAATACGATTTGCTCAGGCTGAGAATCGTACCGATCGAAATCAACTGGCAGTTCTAGAAATAAATAATGCTAAATGAATGCATTTTTCTAAAATCTGTAATTACAACTCAGTCATTGTAATGAAATCAGTGCATTTTAAAATACAGTAACTAATTTACTGCTGCATTGCAGTGAATTGCTTTTGCTGCACGGACGCATTTCATCCTCCACAAACTGGAGAGAATCCGGGTTTCTAGAAGATATGACTTTCACACAAAAAAGCAAGCCCGACTGGAATAAGACCATTGCTTCTAATCTTGGCAGGACTGAAGTTTAGGGTCGAAAGGAACTCTTAAATCCAACAATGAATACGGTGGCGGCGAACTTCTTCAACCCATTCGAGTATCTCATTCAAACTTTGCCTCTCCTTCAGGAGCACGCGGATTGTATCCTCCGCCGATGCGTTAAATCCTTGATGGGAACTTTTAGGTCTTCACGAATATATCCCTTAGCCTCGCATGGCACGCAACTCCACGTAATCACACTCGAGTAACCATGCACATTTGGTAAATGAATCTAAAGAAAATCTCTGTTACACTAGTCTGGCATGATATGATGGTGGAAAGACCCAACGTTTGTTCTCCTTGATCCAATATTTATCCCTCAGAATGTAGGAGAGACTTCGTTCCAGCCAACATCACGTGATCATATGCACAAAAATACTTCGAATTCAAGGAGAGATTCTTTGACAATTGTAGACGAGAAAGCGAAACGAAATCCGAGTTTTACGGGGCCAATTATTCAAAAAAGATGCGGACTTTTCCTGCTTCGACAGGATTGCAGCAAAAACCCATAGCTATGATCGGCAATATTTTTTGCGGAAAAATGTTCATGAATATTCGGTACATGCACAAATGAGATGATCTTGCACAAATCAAACAAATACTTAAAGACTTGATACTGAAATTACGCGAGTGTAGTCTCTGAGTTTGTTTGAATAAGCGACTATAGTACAAACACTTGAAAAATGTTTTCCGTGAATGAATTTCTTCAAAACTAGATATGATGCACTAAATTTCTTTTAACTTATATGTGCTTCATATTTTCTATTCGTCTTAGCATGGATGGTACATTAGAATATCGTTACAACGGTCTTGTTACAATAAATCTCGTTATAACGAATAAACTATTACAACGACGAAGTCATTTTTTCAGGTCCCTGCCCAATAGCCACAATGTTAAAAGAGTTTCTCCATGAGGGAATTATCATCACAACAAAGCTATTTTTCTGGCCCGATGGCTTCGTTGTAAAGAGATTTCACAGCATAAGAATTAATAATCATTCAGACTTGGAAAAAGATGCCATATGAGACCTGATTAGCTTTGACGCGATCATCCTAATTCTGTCGGAATTTTTGAAGAAAAAAAATTAGGCAGAATGCTACTGGCGGTAGATATTGCACATCGACGAAGTACTCTTCCATTGTGCACAGAATGTCATAACATTTTATTTTATGCATAAAAAATATAACTTGGAATTTTCCACGACGATGCCCTTTCAAACGCGGTGCTCGGTGCGCCTCAGAGTGGCAGTCAACCTGGAAAAATTCCAAAATGCTTTGATCTTGTCATGCGATGAGGGCTAAAAACTCTAGGAGTTGTATCCAGTATCACCGATGTTTATTTTTCGTACAAAAAATAGAGCCCCATGTCAAAAGGCGAAGGATACTAGTGTGAAATAAAAAAAATTTAAAAAAAAACAAAAAGAAGCGGCTCGCAACCGCGCGACGTCAACATCTTCTCACTCCGTCTGCGTCCAAGCTGCTACGACACGCGCCGCAACAAAGCCACGAGGTTTTTGCCATGGTTGCTGGTGACAACCAAAAGATCTACGGTGTCACGCGAAGGGCTACGCAAAAAGTAGCGTCACTTCAATCGACCTGAACGCGATAGACAAAAAAACGAGGTCTCGGTTACCGATTTGAGACTAGAGAAATGTCTGCACGGCGGACGATGAAAGAAACGGAATTTTTGGTGTCATTTCTCGAAGATTCTGTTTTCATGACATTTGAAAGATATCGTTTGTAAAATTTGAAACTTCAAGCAGGATAATTTCGAGCGAGAATTTGATTCATTAAAATGACCAAGAAAGCAAATGTTCAGAACATGTTATAGCTAACAATGATTTTTTTAGCTCAACTTTTTGCCAGTTTCTCCAACCTTTGATTGATATAGAAAAATCTTTATATGTGCATCTAGAGGATTTTTCTGGACCATAACTTCAAAAAAATTTGGCCTTTAAGGTCTATAAATTAACCATAAAATGATATATGTAAAAAAATGATTTTAATTTTACGTGTTTTTGATAATATTGATGAAAACGAATTTAAAAGCACAACTCAGCACAGATAAAGATAAAAACTTGCCATCAAAAGATTAAAAAGGGTGTTCCGATGAATGAAAAGAGTCCGTGCAGTCCTCAGCAAACTGATGGTTACCAAATGAACATTCCCCCATTTTCTCATTTTGAAAATAGGTTTTTTTCCATCTTAAAAGTTCAAATAGCAAAATTTTCCTACAAATGATTTGTAAAAAAAAAAAATAGGCAGCACTCATTAGATCAGTGCGCCTATTGCGAAAGATGTTCTGATTCATATTGCGGAACCAGAGTTTTTACCGTAGGTTCCACGAAAAAAAGAATCGCAGCCTGTATAGTTGCTCTATTCAGTCCCAAATCTAGCCACTTACAATTTTCACCAAAGCAGCCCGTGGACTTCACTAAGGATAAATGAAGCAAGCGTGCAATTTACTGATAAAAAAAATCGCCTTAGTTAAACGTTGTGTAGGCTGTAATCGACGTCCTTCGTTAGCACCGAAAATCAATCAAGGGATTCCGAATTGAAAGTATTTTGAAGAATGCCTCGGGAAATTTTATAAGTAACCACAGCACTGATAACCTGCAGTGAGACGACGGAAGTATATATACGAAGGTGCTTGGAGGAAAAGAAAATCTAAGACACGATAGGGAAAACACATTTCCCTGGATGTTTAATCGATGGATTCCGGTCCATTGAAAGCCGCCGTTGATTTTACGCAGTCGGCATTTGCTGAGGGCTTACGTGACAAAGAAACAAAAGCAAAACAAAAAACTCTGGTCCAATATATATTTTTTAAACGATATTCAACGGGAATTGAGAGATTAATCACGGAAATCGATCAGCATCAACGACGAGCTGGTCATCAAAGTTTTACCGCTGCATTTCTTTTCAAGGATGTATCGCACAAATTCAATGTATGGCTCCCTGTTTCTCTTCCGAAAGCACGCTGCATTCAAGATTAGGATTTTTTCAGCTTTTCTAACTGAACACGAAGCAACAAGAAAAAAGTACTGTCTCTCGTTACACGAATGGAAATACATGGTGATTCATTCACTGTTAGACTTGCAAATATGAACATATTTGGAAAGCAAGGATCATCCACCTTTCAACTTCCGCCACGACGGAACGTTTTTAAAATGTCAAGAAGGGCTAATCATCCGCACAATACCAAAGCAAGAGCAAAAACCTTTTTTATCTCTCTCAGAAAAAGGGATCATCATGGCTTTCCACTAAGAAACACAAGTACGATCTTACTGATCCAAAAGGTCACGAAAAGACTTCCCATTTCGGAGAATTATCAGCATTCGAAATTGAAATTTTTGTCGAAGGGAATTGGGACGATTTGGACGAATTTGAAGATACACCGTAGACCGGGCAATTGCTGCTTTGTTTTTTTTGTTTGTTTTTTGTTTGCTTTCGAGGGGAATGGGCCGTTTTTCAACTCGTCGTGAATTTTAGGACTAGGGGTCATATAATAAGAACTTGGGATTCTTGTTAATTGGCAAATCAGGGGAATGGTCGGGTCAAGAACGACGGTTTTTTGCTCAAAATGAGCAAGATGAGAGGGAAAACTTTTTAGTTTTCAGATTATTTTAAAAGAGAATAAATAAAGACGGAATCTGTCTTTCAAAATTGATAATAATTCCAATCTTTCCCACCCACGCGAAAAAGTAGTTAGTTTTTTAATGCTTCTATAGGTCACCCATTTTACTGTACTTCACGCTGACCCAGCCTCCTTTGAGAGAAATTTAAGTTTATGACTATTAAATATTCACACTTTTATTTGTCTATAAAAGCTCGTATTCTGATGAAATAGCGAAAGGTGAATCACGCAGCCAATTTTCGGCAACGTTTTTGTACGTTTTTTTTTGTTGTAATTAATCCGAACCAGTCCATTTTTGTGATTTGAAGGTTATAATAACACAAATAAAAACCGAACAAAGGTGAGGCAAGGGATTCTATTCAGACAGTCCACTATCATCTGATCACGGCTCTGACCTAAGCTTAACCCGTTGAAACCCACTCAGCTTGCTCCCGGTCAGCCGTAGCGTTTAAAGCACCATAGGGCTTCCCCATTTTCATTTCCGCACGATTTCCTGAAAGTTTATGAAATCCTCCCGTTCGACGGCAGGCTAGATTTCAACACAAATAAACTAATTTTCCACGAGCAAAATTTCCGGATCGAGGAAGAGAATATAAAGCTCCTGCCAGCAAGATTGTGAAGGGGTTGCACCTGGGGTTCACTCCTATTTGATGAGAGATTCATTTGATTAGGAGGGACGGGTTGTTTGCTCAATGGGCCTCCGTACCTGCAAAACGTCTCCCAGGATTCTCAGGTATCATGGAGATACCTGTTCGTGAATGCGGAAAGTGTTTCTTTAATTTTGAAATGAGAGGCTAAAAGTAATTAGATATGATTACTGTGAATATATCTATTTCCCGGAGAAGAAGTCAAAATTCTTAATGGCACTGGACAAATAGACTTAGTTCAATCGACAGCATAAAAGGCCTTCTAAGAAGTAGAAATACTTTACCGTTTTATACTCATAAAATGCCGTGGGATCGTTGTTCTTTCTGGCCTTTCATCGATCGGAAATTTAGCTAACTTCATGCAAAATAAGCCTCTGATTTCCAATACTTGATACGACCATCTTTGCTTGATTCATTTAAGCTCATCATAAGAAACGTGAATATGCGGAAGAAGATTAATTTTAAACGGGGAAACGTCGTAAAAAATCAATCCAGAACATAAATCCTGATAATCCAATAGGTATACTAAAATATTTTCCATAGGCCATGTAATTTTAACTCCACATCTAAAGTCGCCAGATTGAAAAGTTAGGATTATTCTGTGCTTCTCACACCTTTCGCATAAAAAAGAGACTCTTCATGCAGACGCACTCACGCATTATTAATCCACCAGGATGAATAAAAGAGGTCTCTTCGCACTTCTCTTTCTAACGCATAAAATTCAGCAGTAATATTCTCGGGGTGGCAGTGTGTCACGTATAGTTTCAGAGTCATCGTCATCTTATTCCAAGTTCACGAATACGAGCGGAATTCTGGTGTGTGGGCTTGTTGTTCGAGGCTATACAGGAGAAGGAAACGACATTATCACGCCGCAATAATGGCTGGAGAGAACGACGACCAGAATTACCAATTTCCGGCTCCAGCGGGGAGTCCGAGGCCAGAAATGGACCTGTTCCCGTGGCCCGACCCGAGATTAATTAGCGAGTCGGTTGCTTTGTTGTCCACATCGTGGGCCGTTGTGCGCCCAAGCTTCCACGAACCCGGGATGTGTTGCTGACAAGGAAACTTTGTCTGCTCAACCGGAATATCAACGACTGAATGTGCAGTTCTTATCCTCAGACAACTTTCTTGGATCCTCAAATAAACTCTAACGAACATTGTTCACTGTTGAGAACACGAAAGAGTTTTTATGGCATTAATTCAAGTTTACAACTCATATCTCTGAGTTAAGCATTCAGTGGGAAACGAGAGCACATACTCGAATTGCTGTTTATTAGCTGATAACATCGGATTTGATTTATTTCGGCTGAAATTTAATTTAAAAATTTCAAACCATTTCATTCCGAGCCACCAAAAATGCACATTTCCGTCGGTGAAAATCCGGCGTTCATGTTTCATATAAAATTATACCTAGAACCTGTTGTAGTCAACATATTTCACATAGGCTCTTCAAAATATGGGTTGAATTCTGACACAGCTTTTGAACCTCAGCAGTAGGTTATACCTCCGTACCTCGAAAACCTTCTCGAGCCTAATTTTCCAGTAAGCTCTCGCCTTTTCAATCAAATGCATTTTAAGCACCTTTATTAAGGTCAAGTTTTCAAGCCTCCGTTATTCAACATTTTTACACCTTTGTGTAATACATTTTGACGAATCATACAAAGCTTGTTCCATGAAGCGAAGAACTCAAAGGCAAATGATCTTTTCGGCTCTTTTTTTTTACAGGGAATCAAGCAACTTCCTACTCATGGGGAATCCATGAATACTGTGATAAAGAATAAATCAATAAATCAGAAGCTCATTTTTATTGAATAATCTCCACAAGTTGGAGATATCTCTCGAAAGTGAAAATTTCCCGAATACATTTTTAAAAGTACAGTACATTCGAAACCGAGATTTGAGAATTCAAACTGCATATTCAACTACAGTACCCCTTTACAGTACTATGAAAATTCCGAACAGGATGACATAAATTTTCGTTGCATTTTGTCTGAGCGTAAAATCTGATCATCCCCTTTTGATTACAGGACAAATTTCAAGTTAAAATAGTACATGACGAATTTCCTCAGAAAATAATTCGGTGATTTAAAAAAGAAGAAGCTTCAATTACTGTTATATAGTCGAACTGACACTGGGACAAGGACTGCAATCCCGTGCATCCACTATATACAGCATTTCCGGAATTCAGCGAGTGTCCGGGCCAAGAATGGACCGTGGGATAAAGGACTTGGCCAACAATTGCTGTGCACTGAAAGCGGTCTTTGCCAGAAAATGTTATCATTGCTGCCATGTTGACGAATGCAAAGTACATTGAATGATGTTATTTCCTTCCACCTCCACAGCGTAGATTCCTTGGAAAGAATGTTGGCAATTTCTCTTTACGGCCGAGAGCCATCACGGAAATTTCATTGAATGAACTGAGAACAGAATACATTTTTCCTAATACAATAACAAAAATTAAAGATGCTTTAACACAACAAATACTGAATTTCTTGCAATATCTTGAAACTTCAGGCTCCAGTGACCGACATTTTTGCGAAATCTTGAAAAAAAAATACGTATTCGAGAATCTTGATGCCCTCAGGAATATTTTTTCAGTCATGAAAGATTAGGAAAATCGTGCTGAAATACTTTTCAGAATTCCCTCAACAGCAACGAAAACAGAAACACAGGAAAGTATTCGGCCAATGCTGGAAAATTTTATTTTTTGTGCAGATTGCCAAAAGTGTAAACGTACACACGTGTCTTTTTCAAGATTAAAATTTGCCTTGGATGCGCATTAATTGTACATATCGAATAAGGAATTACGCTAGAAAGTTTTGGTAACAATCCGACTCAATCCCGTATTCGATCCGATGAACCCGACCGAAGCATGGGTTCAAAAAAGTATGACTGGAAAAATAAACAACTTGGTTTCTTTTACTCTTTAAGCTCCGACTATGTTTCTCAGTTTGATGTTTCAATATCATTTGTTCAGGCAAAAAAGTTCCCAAGATAAACACATATTCTTGCATAGGATTAAGATTTCCAAATAGGTCCCCACTTCTGCGTGCGTAGGTTGAAAAATCTGCAATGTTCTCCGGAAATTCTGGAAAAGCTTTACGAGTGAAAACTCACAAGTAAACAGTGGAATCCTTTTTCAATAAAAAGACAGTGACTTCTTTTCAAAGAATTGCAATATTGTATCCACTGTAATTTTTTTTGTCAGCCACACCAGCAGTGGTGTTCTGGTGTACAGTACTGTATTGCCATGCAGCATACCATTCCCAACGCAATTATATTCGATGTTGTCCTCGTGGGAATTTTTCAGGCATATAAATTCCAAGTCTGTTCGTTTAGTCGGAGATCTACGACGGCAAATCACGACAAAAGCAAACAAAAAAAAAGTTTCGCGCATTAAAAGCACTCCTCTAGCGGGCCGCTGAGCAAAACAGGAAATGCAGAGGGTTTTTTTTTTTTTTTTTTGGAGCTAATGTGCCCCCTTCTTGCCGTTGATTCACACTTGTTCCAAGAAAAAGAAAACCCCGAAATAATGCGAAGGAAGTTTTTGGAAAGCTTCCAAACATGCAGGAGCCACTGTTTTCTCGAACGGTTTTGTACGCCACGGACTCGTTTCGTAACTCGAACCTCTGTTTCTTTCCCTTAGGTTCGCATCCCGCGTAAAAGATATAGCGTGCTCCGAGTGCATTCAGAAAAGGTATAGGTGAATTCGGGTAACGAGTGCGGGAGGCCCGTGTTGATTTTGAAATTCCTTCGTGAGAACGAGTTTCTCTCTTTTTTTTCTTATTTCCCCAGAATGGCATAATTTCGTCTCTGTTTTTCCCCCCTATCCTTCACATGCGCAACGAAAGAAAAATAAATTGTCCCGACGAGGAATGAAACACCGGTCCCAAGATTGCGAGAGGTGCGGGTTTGTGCTGAGATCGTGGTGCGAGAGGCACCCAGGGTGGGATAGCAATCCTGGACCATGAACGGGACGCGAAATTTCCTCTTGTGTTTTGCTGCGCTGTGGAAAAAAATATCCACGGAGATTTCTCTCCGTCTGGTACGCAGTAGAACCCCACTCATTCATTTCCCAGGGTAGACGAGGCATTCGAATGCGTTCCCTCGTGGAACCCCACCAGCGCAGTACTGACTTGCCCGGCATCCGTCTCGTTCACGAGGACGTTTGTCAGTGTTTCTGCGATTTCATGGGGGGATTGAGTCGTTACGAGGCGGGAGCAAACCGGGCATTCGCGATTGATCCCCGATTTGTGTGGGTGAGGCGAACCCGAGACCCCATAAGAAAGGCGACTTGTGCTTCGGAGCGGACTGCGACAGTTGATCCTATTTGTGGTTGCCATGTATTTCCAATAACATTTCCGAATGAAAATAATATTTACCGAAAATAAGTATTAAAAAAAGAAATCTGCTGGGGACTTTCCAGCATATAATTGAGTTACAGTCAAACCTCTTTCTGTCGGATTTCAAGGGAACAGCAGAAAATTGGACTTCGGGAGGTTTTGAGTTAGGGAAACAAGAATTTTTGTCGTAGTTGGAAACATAGAAGAATTGTCGGCAATTGTGAATGGTGATATTCTGGGCCTTGAATTGCTGCTTGAATGAGATGACAGGATGCTGAACTAGGAGGCAAGGAAGTTCAATTGCCTAATAAGTCTTTCACCTCTGCTCAAAACACATAGCACTTCTTATTTTTTCTCTGTCCTGTGTCAAGAAAAGAATGGCCAAAAGGCATAAGAAACTTCGAGTTTCAGAGGTTTTAGATCTTTAAATCTTCTTTTGCCGATTTTTCACTGATAAAAAACTTGAAAATACGTTCTATTTTCCAATGGTTCGCATTTTTTATTACCTTGGGGGTTACTAATATTCTCAGCTCAACACCCTTGAAATATGACGAGTCGTGCGTTTTTCGAATTAAAATTTCGAAGTGCCTCAGCCTTTTATTCTGTCCGCACGCTATTTTTTCCGAAGGAGAGAACATTTTTTTGTGTAAATTTATCATTTATTACATGGTCGTGAAATATGTCTCGTGGCACGGGCATTAGAAATATACCATCGCGCAGGAACTCCATACAGTCGAAAAAAGGACAAATAATAGAGCCATGCTCCGAAAGGTGAAGCTATATGATTCCTTATCTAATGAGTACTTCAGCACTTTTCCCTCGCCCGAGGAAGTGACAAAATACCGTGTCAAGAAGCTCATCTCCAGTCGTCACCCTCGTGTGTTCCCGGCATTTCCGCGGTGGCCCGGAAACGGAAGCCAGGAAGTAATTGAATGGAAGATACGTTCCAGTTCCGGCTAATACTCGGCTGTGAAGCTCATTCCTGTACACCCCTTCAACTCGCCTCCAGCAGAGCTGAGAACAGGGGAAACACGAGTCTGGTAATTCATGTTTAATGAGAAATCTTGCGGTTCGTTACGTCGCCTCCTCAACTCCGGAGGGACGCATGCATTATTCCGCACTTTCGCGGGTATCCGAGATTCCAACTGGATAATATTTGCCGGGGTCCTGCGTCGTCCGGATTTGAGATACCCGCGCTTGGGAGAGTCCCAGGGAGATGAATAATCGTCCGGCCAAATTAATGCGAGGTTCTTCTATTTTTATTTTTCATTTTTTGCGTGTGAGCAAATGTCTCGCAATACTTTTGTTGTCCTACTTTCGAGTCCAGATGCTTCGATATTTCTCCCGTGATCACGAAAGTCTTTTTGAAAGCATGTCAATCACACCACGAACATTGCTGTATAGTGCCAACATTTTCTCAACTTATATACAGGATATGCTTCGCTTAGATACAATAGTTCAGCGTCCAACAGGATTTTAATTCAACATAAAAAAAATTCCACGCAAACTCTGGTTGAGAATTTGAATCAGGATGATTTAATAAAGAAGAATTTTTTTAAAACGAATGAATCTGAAAGACGATTGTGTATTTTACTTGAAAAAGGGAGCTTGAGGGGCTCCATCAAAGAATTGAACTGATTTTTTTTTATAAATTTGATTCTGCACGATTTTATTTCAACCTTCAAAAATATTCCACTCAAAATCTGATTGATAATTTGAATAAGGACGATTGAATGTACTGTACAAGCATTTTTGGAGTAGATTCGTTTTTCATGAATGCTTTTTTAAAGACATTACCTCTATCATGAATCTATGGACGATTGTATCTTTTACCTTCAAAAAAAGGAGCTTGAGGGGCTGCATTGAAGAATTGAACTGGTTTCAGAGGACTGCATCGTAGAAATTAGTTATAAAACGAGCTTCTCAAGGGAAAAGATGAAACACTCGATTTTATAAATTCGTCAGATAAAAGTTGGAAACTTGATCATCCCGAGAGAATACGGAAGAGATCATCGCATCATACGAATGCAAGCAGTTCTTGCCTCAGAATAAAATCCAGATATTCCAGACAAATTCGTCAAGATTCGGACCAAATAGAATACAATTTATTTGTGTCAGAAATACGGAAATGGTTGGATTATAAAATCCAAATGAAACTTTACAGTACTCAGATTGTTGAGTTTCAAAAGGCTGAATGTATTTTTATCGTGAATATTTGTCAGTTCTGCGGCTCATTAAATTGAGTTCTTGCATCCGTCAAATGTTTTTGATGGATGGTTGAAGCTGTGGAAGCATTTTTATCCGGACTGATTTCACTGCAAGAAAGTCATCAGAAACTTCTTGTAAAAACGCACCGAATCATCAATTCCAAAGACAGTCACTGTGATGAATATACAGTATTCAAACAAATAAACAAATAACCCTATAACTTCTTGATTGAACAAGTCAGTGCAAATAGATAATTTCTTGAAAAGGCTCAGTTTCTTAATATTTTATTTGTGTTCCTTGACGCCACACGTATTGTTTCTGACTGACGAGTGAAACAAACTGATGCGTTCATGACTACAGCGAAATGCCACGTTTTGCTATTGATTCGTGAAATGATCCGGAAAAGTGGCACAATCTGATTCGAACTGCTTCAAGTTCCAAGCCATTAGTTTCATGATTGTCTATCCCCACAAATGAACTCTCTGGATTGGGTGATGGGGTGAAGTAATGTGACTAACAGAGCGTGATCAGTCGATTGTGTTTTCGGTCATTCATTCATGTGGCATCTCATCGCGATAGAATCACATTAAATGCCTGCAGTTTCCCTTACCAAAAGAGCATCCTTTTTCTTCTATAGTCTCATCCTCGATGAAAAGCAGGGAGCATTTCTGTGAAAATCTCTGAACTTGTACGTCAATATCTACAGCATTCCAAAAGTCGATTTTAAGAACGAAAAATTACCGTGTTTTCAACAAAAAACACGTCCTCCACTCAATCCCTTTAAAATACCCTGACCCGTGGAATATTTCCTCTTGAACCTGCAGGTCGTTTTTTCGCTATAAATTAATGAACTCACTTTATTGAATGATCAAACAGATATTTCATGAACAGAGCGGTCGAAAGTTATTCACATTCACCAAATTTAGCCTTTGAATTGTCCGAATGAAAATACTGTATCTCACGAATGATTATTCATCCTACTGAAGCGACCAGATTGAATCGCATCACATCGTACATCGGACAAACTCAGCATCTGACGATTCTCTATGAAACTAATTAAAACTGATGTACTCACGGCGGTTCCAGTCGGTGCTTCACAACCTACATGCGCGTCATTTCAAAGGCATCGGCTGTTCAGAATCTCATTAGAGGTCTCATATCGTAGATGAAAGCCATAATTATAAAAGAGCAAGTTGTAGAAAACGATAATGCCGAAAAATAAATAGTTTTTTCTATTGCATTTCCACCATATAATTTCCAAAAACTCGATTTTCCGTGGAAAAAAGAGACGCACTTCGAAAAAAGTTCGAAGTTCACCGAACCTGACTGTCGTTCCTCCAAAGTATTTCTCCGGCTCATTTTCGAAGAATAATTTTTCATTCAATAACATTTAACCGTCGGATATGAAATGGAGCAAATACATGCATTTGTAATCGGGAAATTTTTATATGAGGTCCCCGAAAATTATATTTTTATTGTGGAAAAAAACGTTAATTTCCCGCGAATTTATTTGACTTGTGTTCTGTAATTCAGTGTTCACAACCTTTTTCGGCCCACGGACTAGCTAATTTTCATAAAATGTGTGCAGACTCAATCAAAGCAGTTTTGCATATAAGTCTTTGTGGCAGGTATTTGAAAAGTTACTGCATTTTTCAAAAATTAAGCTAAGAACTCATGAAGCAGCCATAGTGGAATGTCTTCAAAGTTGGAAAGCTTTCTCAGAATTAAAAATTGAAATACGTTTTTTTTCAGTAGGAAACATTTGTTAAGTGTGGGGAAAACCAAAATTTAATTTTTTCATCAAATAACTTCAACTGCCATATTGTCCTTCAAAAATTTAAAATAAAGATAAAATACATCATCATTGCTACTTTCGATGAATTTATCAAGCTGAACGAAATTTCCCGTGGACCAGCAAACAAACATCTGCGAACGGTCCGCGGACCACGGGAACACTGCTCTAATTCAAGCGCATATTCATCACTCGTTCTGCGCCTCTTGAATTTATTAACATTTTGGCAACACGTACTCCTGTTATTTTTAGCTTGATATCCACCAAGAAATAAAAATTAAGATATATTCCTTGCTCATCAGTAATATTCAACAAAGAAGGTCAGCGCACTCAGTCGAGCCCTATGGGCAATTCAGGGGATCACTAGCCAAAGATACGACGCTCCAAACACGTCGACATTGAGACACCAATGTCAACTGCGGGGGTCGACACAATATAATCGAGGAAGCGTTGCCATCTAAAGATGTCACATTTCCGCGAGAAGAATAACGTCATATTTTTTTCGTTTACTCCCCAGTCAGAGTATGATTCAAAGACATCATATTCCTCGTCAGTGGAAGAAAAAATAATAGAACGAGGGGCATATAGCCAGCTCGAGGAAATAACCTTGATGGGAAAATCTCCTGGTCTCGTTTCGCCGAATAGGTCGGGCGAACCACGCGAATATCTCGGGTCACGGTTTAACTCCCACGGGGGCCCACGATGAAGATCTCGCCTTTTTTTCCCCCCTTTTTTTTCGCGGGCAGAACCCCCAACAGGAATTTCTTCCAAAAAACTCAATCGCACCGATGACTGTGTTGGCGTTTCTTCTTAATGGCTTATTCTGAAAGAACGTTAGGTCGATCCCAGATTGTCTTATATTGCTGTGTGATGTGTGTGTGTATTCTTCCATTCTGCGGACATTGCGTGATGACAGAAGTATAAGGGAATCTTGGGTCAGATTGAGGGACATCTTTTGAAGCGATCTTCCGTCGCTTCTAGTGAGATTCGAATCACATCCAAAGCCTTATCGTTCTCTGGAATCCCGACAAACAATTTCAGTTTCGAAAACTTTGAGGTGGACTAATTCAGCAGATATTGAGATTCCGGTTTTACACTTCTAAATTTGATTTTACAAAGAGCGAAGAAAATAGTTTCGATTAAAAATGAAGTGCGTTGGCCGTTGGGGAAATATTAAATTCTGAACAGATTTTCTTCAAGGCAATAGCGTTTTCGTAAAAAAAAAAAGAGAAGGAAATAGCGTCGGTTTTGAATAATTTGTCACATCATATTTTCAATACTTCAGGAGAATTTTCTCCTAAATAATTTGATTCCAATTGAATTTAATGAATCGATGGCACATATTCCAAAGATTCGAGGGCAAATTTAAATAAAAATTAGACCTAAAAAATCGAAACATTTCATAAACGGGTTCTGGTCTTTCTAGTAGAAATGCGAACATGTCAAAAAGGACTAGGAGGAGACTTCTGTACAACTGACTGTCTAGAACTCTAGATCATCAATTACAGACTAATCTCAAGGAACCACTATGAGCTCACTGAAAATCTTGATTCTCTTTGTATTTTCTGGATCTTCTGAGGATTTTACACAAAGTGAATGAGATAATTCCGCAAGAAAGAATTTTACAAATTGAAATATGCGTTGCAAAATTCAGTAGGAAGTTCTTCGAAAATTACATCGGATTTAACTATTAATGCAGTATGAGAAACTCGAATTGAGGAAACGTGCATCAATTATAAAAATGAGAATACCCGCACAATGTAAGAGAAAAGCATGAGCAGACTTCGCACAGACAAACATGTAACCTTTCTAAAACAAAAAGTAATGATTGTATTCCATAATTTAAAATGTTTTTTTTCAGCGATATAGCACTCTATTGAATCTGTCTATCAAACACGCGCAAAAACTGTCATATCATGTTAAACTCATTCTTCAATCACTATTGATGAACTGAAATTCACCAACTCTCGAGAAAAGTCTACGGAATTCCGATTGTCGTAGAATAGTCGGATGAAAGTTTGATGTAATTCGAACGAATCACGGAAAAAAATGCGCGCATAACCCTGGCTTCCGAAAAGCTCATCATTTGTAAATGATGATCGGTTTTTATTCGGGCTCCAGTTTTCGACTGTCGGTACATCGTTCATCGTTGAAGACCTTTGCGGGGAAATTGATAGGTACAGTCTATCCTAGTAGTGCAGCATGAGCCATTTTTCCTTCTGGATCATCCTTCATTTCGCCCCGTTCAATCTCCGACTCAAATGCATTCAGGGAACTTCCGCATACACATATTGGCTTTGATGGAGTAAGGGAATCCTTGATTCCCCAAAAATCCCTTACCACACAATATAGCTCAGAAAGCGAAGCTGGAAGTTGAGGAAGCTTTATTCTCATCTCGCTCACAGCTCGGAGTGGAGTTGAAATCAGCACATGGTGTGCGCTCTTGCTCACGTATATTTGCTCAGTCTCTCGATTCTTCTTTTCTTGTTCTCGAAATGTGAACATCAAAGAAATAGGGTTTGGACTTCAGCTTAATTTATGCTTCACGGCACGGATAGCAAAATTTGAACATGTTGTATGTATTTAAAAGCCTTGGTTCCCGCAAAGAGATCCAAATAATGTGTTCCAGCTCGATTTTCGCGACTGAGAAGCGTATTAATTTTTGTTCACGGATTCTGGTGATTTGATTTGATTTATTAGAGTCAGCGGGAATAATATCACATTAATGAATTCCATTTTCGTTCATTTTCACTGAATAAAACGGCATTCGGGGGATAACATACCGTAACCAAAAAGTTCGTCAGTGTATTTTGAAATGAGTCTTTAGAGTCAAGAATTTTTTTCGAGCTAGAATTATCTAAATCATTTTATTCCTATCAAAAAGAAGCTTTATAAAATTATTTTCTTACACTTTTTTACATTTTTGGCTCTGCTTTAGATCGAGCAACGTCTTTCACTATATTTGAAAATTTCATGAAAATCTTCGCCTTTACCACGATTAACGTAAAATTTGACAAGTCAAAACGCATTTCAATGCTGGTCATAGAAATGTGCCATATTCACGCAAAGATTTTTTTTCAAAGTTTTTAAATATTTCCAAGCATTCATCGGAGTTCTTAGTAGGCTGAACGCTGAAATCACATTAATAAACTGAAAATTTTATCGGATCAAAATATTACGCCTCTTCGTAATGAGACTGAAAGGAAATTCGCAGTTTTTCAGAAATCCCAACTATCAGGTTCGAAAAACTTGGAACTCGTGTCAGAAGAATTTATCAAATACCATCCAGATAAAATCACGTTGATCTCCATCCATATCCAGCAAGACGGAGAAAAAACGCGAAAATCAACACTCTCATCACTTTTATTAGAAGCGGATTCAACTTTTTCGTTGATTTTTGGAAAATGACGCCTATAAATGATCAGATTTATTTTTTGATGACTCTGAACAAACTCGAGGAAGCGAAGATCAATCAGAGTAAAATTGTGAATGTTGCAGTCATTCATACGATAAGTACACAAGACTATCTTATATGCTTCACACGTATTCCTTCGAAGTTGTTAAAAGTAGTTGAGAGAAGTTTCCAGGCATGATTTTGTGCCCACACCGTTTTCTTCTTCATGCGTTATGCAAGACATCATGTGATAAACATTCAACAGGGCGCACAATTTATCGCTGGTCACCAGAATGCATTAAACGAATGGCCGCCCATAAGACGACCGTCATGGCGCCACCCTGGAATTCCTCGCACGTTTGTTCCATAATTTCGGAGGGAGGGTTGTTGGAAGGTTTGCCTAGGAACGACGTGATATTAATACGCGTGTTCCGCGAGGAAGCCGGATTGTCTTCATATAATTCTTCGGCCAAGGCAAACTTTTCGACTTGCCGGCAAAGGGAGAAATATCAGTGAGTAGTATTGCGTTTCCGTATATATAGATATATATTTATCTATATATACACAGCGGCTATAAAACCTGGGTATCATTCCGAATGGCACGGGATTGTGATGGGGAACCCATTCCAGCATCCTCGAAAAGTTGCGCCAATGCCGCCGTGCCATGAAGTGAACTTTTCGGCCAGTTGATGTTATGCGATATAATCGATAGATAGTTGCAGCTGAATGAGAACTTCGAAACAACCCCGGGCATGACGATCTTTGGACATTTGCATGCCTGCGAGCAAGTTCTTGTCGCGAAAGTTGATATCCATCTCTCCAGCAGCGATCACAGCAAGGCAACATTTCATGAAGTCACGATCGAAGAAGCCCCCTTTTCAGTTTGTAAAAATAAATTTGAGACTTCTTTGATGAGCATTCTCAACTTTTAATGTTACGTGTTGAAAACTTCGCCCCACACACCCACAAAATCATGAAAAATTTGCATACATTTACTCTCACTCAAAGATAACTCATTTCGATGAAGAAAGCAGATAAAAGTTTCGATCCTCCCACATCATTTCCAAAAATGTAACAAAAATCTCCCGTTATTACGCAAATCACGATTTTTGCTGGTTTTTAAATATCTGAAGCTTTTTTTTTGCTAAAAAAAAATAACAGACCGATGGCGAGATTTGTTTGTGTTTTTCAAGTCCTAGTGGAAACATTGCTCTGGCTTCGGGAACTTGCGTA
This sequence comes from Notodromas monacha, assembly GCA_905338405.1. Classification (NCBI taxonomy): domain Eukaryota; kingdom Metazoa; phylum Arthropoda; class Ostracoda; order Podocopida; family Cyprididae; genus Notodromas; species Notodromas monacha. The sequence continues at coordinate 65,527 of CAJPEX010000327.1, forward strand.
ATGGCTTCTTCTTTCCCATTGGAATTTGTGCCTCACGTGCTAAAAAATATTGTACTAAAAAAAGTGTTCTCTAAATGAAAGCATTAACACAGGATGGCTGAGTACAGTAGTTCGTACGACTTGGTACCAGACCTCGACCAGCAGTTTTTCGTGCTTCTTACTACTTTTTTCTTACTGAAATTTACGACCAGCAGTGCTTACGACGGATTTCGCGAGAAACAAAGTTTTTTTCGAAAACCCGAATCCTTTCAAATTCTTTCTCGGGCTGATCCATGAAGTAAAATATTGCGAGATAAAAAAATAGTTGTAAAAGTGCGACAAAATGTTTTCAAAAGTGTTTGACTACGTTTGACTGACACATAAGATTTGGAAGAGCCGTAGACTCCTATAACTTGTTGAACCTTTTAATGAGTTTTTCAAGAAGTTGCCGGGGGAATCGTGGTCGATAACTTCCTATGTTTAAATCTAGAGGAACGTTTCGATGCCGGAAAAGGTATGTAAATCCAACTGCATTTTAAGTTGTGCAGTTATTGAATTCCTAACAGAAAGTAAATTTGTAATAATTTCTGATTGATGAATCCAGTGGTAAAATCAATCCACGAGAATGCTGAACTTTATTTCAAGTTGAGGGATTACCTCTTCGCGAGTAACAGTTGATAAAGATGGGACCCTTTTGGCCAAACACTCTGTATACAATAAGCTGTCAGCAAAAATAGTTTCCCGTCGTACAAAAAGAATAATATTTAAAAGCATGTCACTGATTCGAAGCACTAAATTGATCTGGAAAGTCAAAACCGAACTGATTTCACGGGAAATTGTTTGCGTACTCGATGTATTGTAGTCCATTTAATCCACAAAAGTGCTGCGTGAAAAACACGTGACGTCGCCACGAAATTTCTTGCCCTAAAAGCAGTTACTCGACGAAAACAAGAGCATTTTTCCTTTATCCCCCAAATGTCCATACAATGGAATTAAGGGAAGGTACTCCTCTCATTGCGTCGCACTGAACTCTTTTTTTAAAACCACGTGCCGTGAAATTTTTAAACCTCGACTCGTCAAAAATGAAAGCTTTACCTTAAATCCTCGCACATAATCCTCAATCGATAACAGCAGTGGGGCTGCTTTGTTAAAAGTGACATTTTCTTGATTTTCTTGCCCTGAAAAGCAGTCACCAAACGGGAACAAGGGAATTTTTCCTTCACCACAATACTGTATACCGAAACAATGGAATTAAATGTAGGTATACTCCTCTCATTGCATCGGACTGAACTTTTTAAAACCAGATGCCATCCAATTTTTAAACTTTGACTTGTGCAAATGAAAGCATTATCTTGGATCGACGCACCTAATTTTTCTCAATCTGTGTCATCATCATCAGGTTTGCTTCGTTAAAAGTAACATTTTTTTATTTTCTTGCCCTAAAAAGCAGTCACCAAAAGGGAACAAGGGAATTTTTCCTTCACCACAGAATACCGAAACAATGTAATTAAATTTAGGTATAGTCCTCTCATTGCATCGCACTGAAGTCTTTTTTAAAACCAGACGCCATCCAATTTTTAAACTTTGACTTGTCCAAATGAAAGCATTATCTTGGATCTACGCACATAATCTTTCTCAATCTGTGTCATCATCAGGGTTGATTCGTTTAAAGTACCATTTTCTTGCCCTAAAAAGCAGTCACCGAAGGGGAACAAGGGAATTCTTACTTCACCACAATATGCCGAAACAAAGGAATTAAATAAAGATATACTCCTCTCATTGCACCGCACTCAAGTCTTTTTTCAAACCACATGCCGTCAAATTTTCAAAGCTCGGTTCGGCAGAAAATTGATTTAATTTTCTTAAATTCATGCACATGATCCTCAATCTGTGACAGCATTAAAAGGTTGATTTGTTGAATGAAAGATCTGGCAGAAAGGAAATGACTCATCGTAGGTTCCCAAGTGCAGTGTCGTGTTGGCGTGCTTTCACGCGAAGCGATTTACGCTCACGACTGCCGCAGCCAGTCGCGTCTTGCTCCAATAAAATCTGAGCAGAGGACCGTCACTGACATCTGCGGCACTGTTACTATTAAAGGGTTCGGATATCGCAGAGATTAGAAACCAAAGAGCGAATCTCCGGATACAGTCGGAAAATAAGGAAGAAAACAAAGAGTAGACAAATGTTGGATACTCACTAGAGTGAAATGAATGGGTTCCTGCTGGGATGAAGCACGAGGACGATAACGACAATGTTGGAACGACGCCCTATTCGCGACGATTTTCTCGCCCGGCACTTTCGGTCACTGCTGTCTCGCTCTGATCGGTACTGTATCGCGCGTTTCTCTTGTATTCGGCTTTATTATCTGTGATCCAAAACTTGTTTCATCTTCAGATAGCGGGGTGTTTCACATAAAACACGGCACTTCTAAGGAAAACACAGATTCGAATCGGGAGAACCGCTGGGCATAAAATACTTGGTTTCTTGTGTGGCATTAAAAATCTTCAAAAAAAAGGAACATAAAATAATTTACATTGTGCACACTGCTGTAGCCTAACCAATAGCGATCGTAGCTATTTTCAAATTCTGTTTCATTTTTGGATACAGCAGGATTTTTAATAAAACACTGCATTCATGAGTATACTGAAAATACAGCTTCGATGAATTCGGGAAAACAATATGACATAAAAGACGGTGCTTTGGTCATCGTGTGTGGCATTAAAAATTTAAAAAAGGAACGAAAAATGATTTCAAGTTCGCACACTGCTTTAGCCTAACGAGTATAGCGATTGGTCTTATTTTAAAACTTTTTATTATTTTCGGATAGCAAGCTGTTCTATAAAACGAGGCATTTCTGAAGAAAAGAAAGATTCGAATAGTTAGAGCCAAGGAATAAGAAATATGGTGTCATGGTAAAGTATTTGGCATTAAAAAACTGTAAAAACTTTAATTTACTAAACTCTCAAAGGTTCATGCTCCTCAAGCCTAGCAAATGACCTTATTTTTAAAAATATTCAAAATCTAGTTTCCCTTAAGAGACCTCGTCAATAACTCAATACTGGGATGTTGTCAATTTATCGTTTTTTTTTCATGGAACAGCGAACAGATTTGAATGGCATAGTGAAATTTGAACGTATCGGATATCTCGATAAAAGAAATTATATTACAGTATTTTTATTTTTAAAATTTGATATCGCTTCAAATCACTCTGTTATATCCACAATAAAGTATTTTCCAAACCTGTATTTTCCGGCTTAATGGCTGGATATTCAATCTGTTTAATCAAAAGTCATGAAAAATCTAAAATTGAACTTTAAACGACATTGTTCGCTGATTTTGTTCGATTGAGTTTAAAGTTATATTTTTTTATGTCGTGCAGCATGCAGAGATTAAAGCGAGTCACGTCATCAACATAACGAAAAGGCAAAAATAATCTGTTTAACTAGGCGATTCATGCTACTAGGAAGGTTAGTGTTTGCACTTTAATACCATAATATCCATGTCAAAAACATGTCTTAAACTTTTTTTTTATAGCCAACTTGAATCTAATGCATGGTTTATTCGAAATTTCGGACAGGACAGCACGATTACTGCAGTAAAAATATGTTAAAAAAGGAATACTGATATTTTGGCAGAGCACCCTGACCCAAAATCTCTCCGTCTCCCGGCTTGCCACTGACACGATCTCGATGGATTGCTTGGTACCAAGTTGTGACACGAAATCAGGCTGCAATGCCCACAAACCCAATAAGGATTTCCATTATAGTAGTTTCGCGAATCACCGGATAAAAACACAGCATCATAACACCAGTCCTTCACTTTCCTATATATGCGAACCCAGACAACAACAAAAAAATTAGTAACACAAGATGAACAAGATCGGGAAATGTCACGTGGGAATGGTGGGATCATAGTCTTTTTTCTTGTTGCAAAATTCACTTCGCAAAAACTTCGAAAGAACAGATTCCACCGACACATGTCAAGCTGGAGTCGTGAACACATCCGAGTATTTCTTGCATTCCATTTAATTAAATTTATGCTAATTTCGCTAATGCGTTTTCTCTCCGATTTTTCAATACACCAACATCGCGAAAATCTTCTTCGCTCGAGAGACGTGCTGGTTGAGCAAAAAAAGAAATTAGCAAGAAGATCATAATTTCAGGATAAGCAATATGCTGGCTTTCGAGAGCTTGCATCAGAAGCTTATTTTTGAAAGCTTTAAAATATGTGGGTTTAGGAAGCCTTTTTCGTTATGCATACGTCGTTCCCAGAACAAGCTTTATGCCTAATTAACGATCTGAGGGAAGCCTGCAAACGTTCCCCATATTTCCTATATATGCGCATTCGGGTTTAAACAGAATTTTAAAAGACACATGGTATGAAATCAGCAGTTTTTCTTTTACGTTTCGAAAGAAACGCATTCAAACAAGAGCGACGGGAAGGGAAAATGAGACGACTGGGTAAATAAAATGCTGAGGAAGAACCGCGTATTTCGTGGTTCTTCGTATCTTTTGATCTTGTGAGCTGAGTCAATAAAACTAAAATTTCAATGAGTTGAAACTTCCTTCTGTTCAAAGCAAATAACCATCACGAAATCCTTGTGATCATGCCCCTGGAATACTCTCCAATGCTCACAGATGATGTTCCCGCAAAACTATGAAAAATTCATCTGAATCCGCTGAAATTTTGGGTCACGCAGTTTTTCCGGACCGAGCTATACCTACTGTTTAGTTAGAAATTTTGACGAGTGAGATCGTTTTATGTTGACTGTTGGGACTAAAGGTTCAGTTCCTGGTAAAATCAGAATGTAGTGAAATAAACACACATTATCCAAACATTCATTTAACCTGGCAGGGGTGTATTCCATCAACCACGTCTACATTAACTGCTGAGCCGAGGAAGCAAAAACGATTTTGCAATTTATTTGAGTCTATATTTTTAATTCACGGGAAATTTAATTTTCGTGAATATTTGCGGGGAATCGTCGTCCGAAAGCAAACAAAATATCTGAAGAAAAATATGTTGTCCTTTCTATTACAGGACTGAGTCGAGAATAAAAGAACTAAGTTCTTATTCTGGATCAAATATCTTTATACAATATTCTCATCCACATACAAACATTCAATACAACAATACAAATACACAAGTACACAAGTCCAGCTTGTACTTTACTTTAATATAGGTTTGAGCTTTAACAAGGCTTTGGCTATGGAGTTTACTGTATGAAGCTTGGATGAGATCTCTCTTGTGTTTTCACCAAGCAGGGGTATTTAAGCCTTAGCCAGCCTAGGTGAGGGAACAAAGGAAATAATCGACGCGACCTTAATAGCGGAAATCCCAATCCGTGAAAGGAAATAATGTGGAAATCACTCTGAGTGAAATATGAGTGCGCTGGTTATACTTCAGTAATAATGACCATGCGCCACATGAACGAGGGATCCGAATATCACTGGATTTCACACAGAGTTGAGCTCACCAGGGTTCCAGGATTGATTGTACCCTAATTACCGTAAGGAAGGCTATTGTAACTAATCATGAGAAGTTGTCAAATCTTCTCACAAAGGAAAAGGAAGCAATTATCTATGCTTCCATGATTTCCGTTTCTAGGCTTTCTAAATGGTTTCTTCTGAAACTTCCAAAAAGGGTATTCTGTAAGTTAATGTATTTCTAAGATAACAAACTCACCCCGCACAATAAAAAAAAAGGTTCCATCCTTTTATGAAAGTCAGCAGAAAAAGAACAACAAGTGAACCAAGTGCGAGACTCAGTGCGACAGTGCCCTATTTTCCGTTGCTGTTTCTTTCAGGAGCCATAAAGGCTTTATGGAAATGGCAATTGTTATTGCTATCCATCAGGAGGAATCAGGCATGGATCCGACAGATGTTCGGATCAAGAAGAATGGAAATATCTTCTTCAGTTGGCATCGAGTGCCATTCGTTAACGGATGATCCGTTGGGCCTGAAATTTTGGCGGTAGTCTTTGGTGAGTGTTGTTACCTTAACTTATTTTTTTCAAATTTTTCTGATCGTAATTTTTCGATTTTCGTCTCGGACGCGGACGCGTCGTTAACGACTTCCTGTCTCCAGGAGTCGACAAAAGTTGATGGGTCTCCTGGAGCTGGTGGCCTCAAACATTGTTTCGCGAATCGTACGTTTATCCAGTGACTTTGTACTGTTGTGGATCTTCAACTTCGTCAAGAGAAGATTTCAGCAAGTGAAAAGTAAGTTCAAACAAAAAAAAAATTTTCTTTCAGAAATAATAGAATTTTTGAAAATTTTTCGCAGATGGCGTTCCTGAGGATCCTGGTGTTGCTGGTCGTCGGTGTTGCGGCTGCTGGAGCAGACTGTGGTCCAGAAGACGGGGCGTTCGTGTGTCGGGACGTGTGCGGCGAGGAGGTGAGGGGCGCCGGCGGCTACGGGCGCCGCGTGACGTTCGTTGGAGCGACGCTGTTCCTGGACTGCGTCAGGCAGGCGGATCTCAAGGTGAGTGTCGAGAAAAATGAAACAAGTGCGGGCATGACAGCCAGTCCTGTTTGTAGGAGGTGAAGCTGCTGTCGCCGACGGTCTGCGTTGGGCGTCGGGCCGACATGGATCGTGTCGTGACGCCTTGGAGGTGGTGCGAGGAAGTTGTGCCACCCGAGCCGGAAGTTTCGACGGCGGCAGTTCCGCCGGTGGTTGGTGAGTTTGTCTTTTGTCAATTTTCTCACACAAGCATAAACATTACAAAAACACAACTCACACACATAACATTATAACACATATCCAACACTTGACCAACACCAAGACAAAATTTCCTTCACCAGATATTAATAAAATTTTTGTATGTACAGATGAGCCTCGCCTGGTGGCGCCGACAGCCAACCTGGTGGTCGTCCACGTGCCGGCGAGCAAAACGCCGTTCGTGGCTCGGGCGCCGCCCTCGACGCAGCAAAGCGTCGTGGTGGCCCAAGAGGTGCCACACGTCATCAAGGCACCGTCGTCGACGCCGGAAGTGACGGTCAACATCAAGCATGGTGTTGCGCACGTCGAGGCGGACGTGGACCCGTGGACAGCCATGGTCCTGGTTTTTATGGGCCTTGGAGGGGCTGGAGCCACGTCTCTGGCTGTATTTTTGGTCTGGCTTGTGAAGTTCATCAGGAACAAGGTTAGCCAATTTTTCTTTTGTTTTAATAAAAATGATTAACAATGCTTTTTGCTTTCATGCTTGCTTTGCTTTTTTGTGCATGCCTTTTTCAAAAATAGAGAAAGAAAAGAATTCTAAAGTTGGATAAAGCTAAAGTTAAAGAATGCATAGTAGGATCTATGCCCAACATATTTTTTAATGGGCTAGATTCTGATGATGAGGAGTTTGAAGTTTTCTCTCAGAACTATGCGGATATCAGGGCTAGGTCCCCAAGAGTCTCAACATTTAGACAAGGTAAACGGTTAGCATGTAAATACAAAACAACGCATGCAATAATTTTTGATGCTTTGCTTGGGGCTTTTTCTTTTGTCTTTTCTGTACAGTCATCGTACATGAGGGAGCTGGTGCGCATGCTGACGCCGGAGGATCAGCGGGATCCGGAAGCCCAACCGGTGGAAGATCTGCTGGGGCTGGAAGAGGCGGATAAACCCGTCGAAGAAGAGAAGGAGGAGAAACTGGTCCTTGAGGACAGTAATCCGTTTAAAGAAATGTTGAACGCGTAGAAGTATTAAAGACGCGTCAAAGAAAGTGCCATTATTTCGTACCCGCGTTTTTTATATGGGTCAAGGCAATAAGAGAAGATGTAAAAAGAATTTCTGGCCTCTGATTCTCTTTTTTGTTTGTCTTTTCCAGCCGAATTCTTTTTCAGAAAGTGATCAGCGAATGGACAAGATTCATTTTCTTTTGTCTTTTCTGTACAGTCATCGTACATGAGAGAACTGGTGCGGATGCTGACGCCGGAGGATCAGCAGGATCCGGAAGCCCAACCAGTGGAAGATTTGCTGGGGCTGGAAGAGGCGGATAAAACCGTCGAAGAAAAGAAGGAGGAAGAACTGGTCCTTGAGGACAGTAATCCGTTTAAAGAAATGTTAGACGCGTAAAAGTTTAAAGACGCGTCAAAGAGAGTGCCATTTTTTCGTACCCGCGTTTTTATACGGGTCAAGGCAATAAGAGAATATGTAAAAAGAATTTCTGGCCTCTGATTCTCTTTTTTGTTTGTCTTTTCCAGCCGAATTCTTTTTCAGAAAGTGATCAGCGAATGGACAAGATTCCTGTGGAGGAGTCCATCTCTAATCTAGGGTAAATTGCAGGCTTAGGAGTAGGAGATTGAATAAACCTCACAGATGCTTGAGCATCATCAGTTCTCCTGGAA